>VXBW01006657.1:150254-185232 GCA_013400375.1 Thinocorus orbignyianus | reverse complement strand
TTTTTTTTTTTTTTTGCATGGATATATATATTGACATGTTGGTGACAAATGGCACCATGGGTATGGACTAGTGATGAACCAATGGAACATGCAGTTTTATCAATGATTGTTAAAATACATATAGCTAAAATATAATGATTGAGAGCTAAAGTGTATTATAAATCCCCTTGACTATGATGAGATTTGGCATCTTTAGTGATAACGTTTATTATAGCCTATAGATTATCCAGTGGAGGGAAATTATGTATTCTTGCTTCTTTCATAAGTAACAGATTAATTGACCTTTAAAAGGCCTTGGTATGCCAAAGGCAGTGAGAAATTTCTTATCTTCTGTTTTAAAACACTACGAGAGGATAATGAAGCTCAGCATTTGCAGCAATTTGGTAGGCTGAATTTCATACTTCATTATATTGACTATATCCATCTACATAGCATACCATGTGGAAAAATATCTCAATATTTTTCTGGATTAAAACAAAATCAAACTTATAAGACTGTTTTCTAGTACTAAGTTTAATTTCTAATGCATTTTCATTCAAAATATATTGATAAAAATTAATAAAATTGAGCCAGCATGCATTTTTCTGTCTTGTCATCATCAGAGTATATACAGGTCCTGTGGTTTAAGAAAAAAAATAAGTACTTTTAAAATTACTAATGAATTCGTGCAACATAGAATTGACACTCAGGCTGAATATCAGACCCTACAGACTAATATCACATGACATTTTGGGGGTTTGTTCATGCTATCCTTCATGCTATGCTTCAGCGTGTTTCTGACAGTCACTATTAACAAATCATATTTTTAAATATCTAGGAAATCTTCATGTGGTAAATCTTCCTTTTCTTGACAGGAAAATTTCTATTGAGTCAAAAGGAAGAATTTCCATTGCTTTAGTTTTCCTTGTATGGAATACCTGTAGTAATACTGTATGCTTATATTCTGAGATAATAACACATAATAATGTCACTTGAGGACTTATCTTCAAATGAAATAACAACAAATTCTCAGGGATTTTTTTAAAGTCCTCACAGCCTACCTACCTACGTATAAATATACCACTCTTTTTTTTTTTTTTCCTTCTAATAGGTGTTTTCACATGTTTTATTTTCTTAACTGCTGAAATAATGTCTATATTGCCAAAGTAATTATTAGATCTATTTCTTGAGTTCTTGAAGGTAATTTAAAACCAGTGGATATCTGGAACCTTTTAATTTGCCTTTTGTATGTTCTTCTATGCATGTGCTTGAAGATTCTGAATATAAGACTTCCTCACTTTTGCTAGTATCTCGTTCAGAAATTTTAACACTTTGGGAAATCACCTAAGATTTGCAACATATCTCATTTCAGAAAAAATAAAATGTTTGTTGATAGTCTGGATGGAGTAGGCTGATATTGCTCATATTTACAGTTAACCATGCCCATAAAACTTTTGCTTAGATGTAACGTGTTTTGTGGTATAGTTTTATTGTTGATTTGCTGCTTTTAATTTATTTTTTTCTACATTCTGGAATTATAATCAAACAAAGTAGATAAATCAAACAAGTTATGAGAGGAGAATTATTATGCATACAGTAGCTTTTGTGTATACCATACAAACCAGGAAACTGTAGCTATTACATGGCACAATAGAGCTGACAACCAAGATAAGCTGAAGTCTTTTGAAGTAATGTAATATTAATTTCGAAGCCTGATTACACTAGGATTTTAAGCATATTTTCTTAAAATAAATTTGCATTTTATGTTTGATTTGAGTTGCTGTCATTATGCTAATTGCTTCTATTCTCTTTTACAAAGAACCAGTTATATCAAAGAATTGTTTGCACTCAAATAACTTTATGTTTTAATTTCTTTTTTATAATGCCTTTATATTTCTTTATGTCTAGTGAATTCTGAACATTTAAGGTCTCTATTCAAATTAGGAAAATAAAATCATAAAAAGCTAAGAAAATAAACAACTCTTGATCTAGTCATGGTATCATCTTAGCAAAGAAACTTCCAGACAATTAGCAAAACTATAGTTTGTTTTGAAACTAACAACATTCTTGAGGGACTACGTTAATCTAAGTAACTTCAGTTTCAAGTTCTTATCAAGTAAAATACAGAGAGGGAATGGTATTGAAAGAAAAAGTGACTACTTTTTTCTTTTCTTCTTGATGTGGACTGTTTTCCTCATTTTTGTTTTGTTTTAATATAGTCATCTTCATAAGACAGAGGCTAAATGATGTGATTAATAGGTGCTGTCTGACTCACGCTTCACTGGACAGTGCTTTAACAGTACTGCATCTGGTAGAATGAAAATGTGTGCTTGAATCAGGTAACATGGTAAACAAATGAAAAATAGTAAAAAAAACCCAAAAAACAAATCCCAAGGTTTCAACTTTTCCCTGTGTGTTTCTCTCACACAAATTGCATGTTACTTGTGATCTCAAATATGGCTAAAGATTCAAAGGATGTTTTATTAGTAATGCCATAAAACTGTTGCCAGAGATTTAATATTGCCCAACTCCACCTAAGTGGGCTCCCCAGAAGTAAATATTTAAGGGTAGGAGAGGTACCTTGGTCCACTGCACAACAATGCAATCAAAGGATTTTGTGTTCTTACGCCTACAGAGGATACACTGCAGCCTTTAATAAGAAGCAAATTTTGCAGGGTACCTCATAATTTAGCATGCTTTATACATTAAGGTATACTTGAAGGTTAAAATTAAGTAGCTCAAATCAGCAGTATTTCTAAAAAGTAGACTGACATTTCTGTTGAAATAAAATTTTTAGAATGAAATCTGCCTGAGTTTGGACAAGATTAAAAATAGTGCACTTTCAGACAATGTGTAAAGTTAAATTGTGACATATTCAGAACTTCTTAAAATGGAAAGAAGTGCCTGTATGTGGACGCAGTGATAGAAGAGCGTTTGATTCAGTATGGTAGAAACATAGAGTGGGACTCATCCAACAATATGTAAAAGTGTTGTTGCTTTTAAATTAGTAGAGAGAAATAACCAGTTCTGTAATTTATGACAGCTCATCTTAAATCCTTGCTGGAATTCTTCTTCATCCTAGAAAAATTCTGTATTTCCACTGACTGTGAAGGAAATCCCCTTTGCACACCTACACTATTGGTCACTGAAGTTAGATGGAAACAAATCACACAACAAATATACATCTTTTAGTTTGCACATCTGTTAAATAGTTGGTAATTTGTATACACATATGCAAAACTATATTATTACATATATATGTATATACATATCTAAATACATAACATATAAGTATATATATAATATATACAACTTGACATCTGACTCTTGGAAAGAAACCTTGATTCCAAATCAATATTCTTGAAATCACAGAATTAGTTTCAGAAGGAGCCTGCTCAGTTCACAAATTATCCACTCACAAAGAAAACTGTTTTGTGAGGTACCATTTCTGGCATCCTCAGAAACTGAAGCCTGAACAATTTATTTATCCCTAGAGATTGTCCTGGGAAACAAAGTTAGAAGCAGAGAGGCAGAAACAATGTGAAAAAAATTTATTTTGTCACTTACAAAAGTAGTAACATGGATTTTCTGTTAATCAGGACCTCAGTGTCCATATCTCTCAGTTCAGCACTCCATTTACCAACTCTCCTCTGAACTAAATTGCTTGTCAGTCAGAAGAAACATTTTTCCTTTCTTTTTTCCTCTGAATAACAGCCTTTCAAAAACATAGAGCTGGAGTGGTCATACAGTCCTGAATGGGAGAGTATTACTTCAAATAAAAGTAGCCCCTTATGCACAGGGAAAAAAACAAATTGACCTGAGGCTGATTGTTAGATCTAGAAGTATTTAGGTTTTATTGGAAAAAAGTAGCAAAGTGCACTCTGATAAAATCAGATATATTCACACTTCTTCATTTTGGTGTAGCCTTTGTACTACAAAAACACAATTTATTTGTTGAGCCTTTCTGGCATAAGACATAAATCATGCTGAAATTTTTGGACTGGTGACAGTGTATTGTTTCCTTTAGTAGCAACCAATTTTAATGACGTATACACAAAGCATGAGAGAATATGCTCAAATGCAGAAATCAATGTGCTGTTATAGCTTTCATTAAGTAGAGTATGGGGATTTAGAGTCTATATTGTTAACTAAACAAGCATAACTGGAAAAAAAGAAAGCACCAATGATGTTTATCAAATAATGCATCTTACTCTATTATCCTTTCAAATTGTTCTAAGTAGATGTAAAAGAAGCAGTAAGCTGAATTATCCACTTACATCAGAACTTGCAAGTTCCACATACTCTGCACTCTAAACAGCATTTGCACTCACTTTCCTTTTCCCTTTCTTGGGGAACACAAGGACTGCATCACTGTCAACTCTTCAGCACTCCTCTGTGGCAGTATTAATTTTTTCATGTGTAATTTTGACACTTGAATCTGTGTTTACTGTCTGCTTTTGTAGGATCTTCTATTAGTTCTCTCACATCCTGAGTGTTCCATAGTTTCAAAACCTACTACCTCTGCTTCACCTTTCTTTCCACTAGAAAAACTTGCCTGAAGAAGTTCAGGTATAAAATTACATCATAGAATAAACAGGTTATGCATATATACAAACATGTATACATATATATACACATACATATAAACATACATTTATATTAAGGATGAAGTTTCTGAATAATACTTCAATGACAGTTTCTTTTTATTGCTTCATTTTCTAATGCCTCCTTAAAATTTGATCCAATACATCAGGAACGGCAAGAAAAAAGGATTAGAGGACAGAGTATTCTGAAAATTAAGCAGTTTGGCATAATGTGCCTTCTGACTCACGGCTAGATGAGACTCCTGGCCTGCACAAGGGGAATAAAATTTGCATGGGCTAGTTTTGGTATATATCCACGTGAAATGAAGATGAGGTTCATATTCCTAGAAGTGTCTGAGGATGCTCCTGCAGTTATATACAGTTTTATATAGAAATAGGTACTTCCAGATGGAGATACAATCCATCCCAAGGGGAACATTCATTGGTTCCAGAACTCTTAAAAAAAATTAAGGCCTGGTCAGCAGCCTTCTGTTTAATGAAAATCTATGTTTTTTTCCAATAGAGATAACATATGCCATTCTCTGGAAAATACAGATAACTATATTGAAAACAAAGCTTAAGCAAGATTGCATTATAAGATTGAATTCTGAAGGCTTATTTTGCTTTCTGAAATTTTGCAGCTTGCTTAACTGAAGTAAATTATGTTCTAAGTACACACTAGGAGACAATACAGATAAAACTATATCAGACTGTTGTCAGTCAAATGTCTTTAAACAGTTGATAAACTTTGCTATCCATATACAAGAAAAAGATGTGGTTTTTACAATCTGTTATATTTAAAATGCTATATACTAACTGCATAAACCAGAGTTCCTGAATGTCTGTGGGGACTAAAGTAGTTTAGTAACCTTAAAGTGTAAGGGATATTAATTTTAAAACTTCTTGAAATTCTCATATGACAGGTCATTTCACTTCTGAAATTTCCTTAGTTCTATTGAATCAATGTAACCTAGTTACTATTGCTATCATGGTTTGCTGAAGCATGTAAGATTGAAGAAAGCTGTAACTGTGCTGATTTTAAAAATAGCTGTAAAATATTGGAAAATTTGTTATAAATATATATAAATAATCTAAAAATTTTTAAACATAACTTTAGAAATACTGGTAAAATCACTCGGAGATGAAAAATCCTATTTGTTATTAATGTGGTTAATGAATTTCACTTACACTAAACTGATAGTAGGTGCAGAAGCTATCCAAAGCAAATAAAGACTATGGGCTGGAATTAAAAGTGATTGCGCACTGTTATTATTTGTAGCACTGTACTCCAGTAAATACTGAGTTATTGCTTGAAGTAAGTTTTACTAAGTTGAAAAGTCAGACCTCAAAACCAGCCTGTCTTTGTCTGGACTTGCTTCAACCTGTCTAGAGGTGTGATTTAACTTCTAACAGCCATTATCTAATGATCAGCTAAATACTATCTACTTTGTTTTAGCTTCTATTGTTTTGTACAAATATGTTGTATCTTTTATTGTTAAAAAAGCTATCAGATAAAGTAACTAAAGTTAAATGATAATTCAGTTGTCATTTATGGATAGCAGAAGGAGTAAGTGCATGAATTACATTGTGTTGAAAAGGATTCTATGAAATATAGGTATTAATTCTTTCACGGTAACTGGAAGATTGTAGTTGCCAAACATGTTTTACTACCAGAGGTTAGAATAACATGGGGTAGACTAGGTCTTGTATGGAGATTGATAGATGATAAAGTCCAGGAAATTGTGATGTTGACACTTGTAAAGGAGAGAAAACTACATTCTCTACATACATTCTGATTCTTTATTTCTGCATTACAAAATTGTAGTGAATGTTACCTTGAGGTACATTTATTGTATCTGAGAAGATGATGAGTAACACAGAATATGGAGAGGTAGAGAGGTGTAAGAAACACAAGGAACAACAGAGGTACGAAGAAGTACAACTGAGGAAACAGAAGGGAATATAGAAAAGCAGAGGTCTGTATCCAGTTTAGACATAGAACACGGAACACAGGTTAAATTCTTAAAACATTTTGATTAAAATATATAATAACAGCCCTGAATTCAACAAATTAACCTTAGAAGTAGGACTGGGCTTTTTGGTGAAATCCACATCAAGCAATAATGTGAGTTTGGACAACAATTTCTATTATATCAAGCTTCAGTGTTGTATGTATTTTATTTAATTTTAATTAGGGACGTCAGTGTAGTGTAACGTGTTCTGTGTGCTATGTCATTGTTTTGCATTATTTCTGAGGTTTGGTATAAAAGAAAAATCTATTATGGTGGGCTGATCTAGGTTGACTGCCAGACACCAATCCTGTGACTCTCCCTCTCCTGGTCCTCAGAGAACTGAAGAAAAAAAAAAAAAAGAAAAAAAAAAAAAAAAAGAGAGCCTGTTACTCGTTGGGATTCTCCTGGGCTGCAGCTTCCTTCAGGGCATGGCCACCTGCTCCACTGCTCACCTGCCTCACCATTGTCCTCTCCACAGGCTGCAAGGGAATCTCTGACCCAGCACCTGCAGCACTGATCCTCTCACTCTTCTCTGACCTTGGTGCTCACAGGTTTGTTTCTCACAATCTTTTTCCTTGCTCCTCACTGCCTGTGAAGCATTTTATCCTTTCTTAAACCTGATTTCCCTGAGGTGCCACCACTGTGACTGAGGGGCTCAGCTGTGCCCTGTGGTGGGTCTGCTTGATCCAGATGGAACTGGCAGTGTCCAGCACGGGGCAGACTCGGCTTTTCCTTACAAAGGCCACCCCTGCAGCCACACCACTGCCAGAACCTGGGCACCTGCACCCAATACATTGACACAGGGTACTGAGACAATTTTTTCTTGATGAGAGTACTTTTTTATTAATTAAACATGAATAATATTTTTAATTCCGTGTATCAACACTGAAGAATTACATTATAAGCTGATGGTCCCATCTTAAGTCCTTCACTTAATGGATACTGACTCATTTAATCATAGTTTGATATTATTATTTGTCTCATTGGCTCTGAAAAAGCAGACGTAGAGGAGATAAATCTGGAGATCAAGATACCATTGTATTTCTAGTCTGAAACAGAAATGAAGCATTGCAAAATATATGATTTCACCCCCAGGGTATTTTTTTGCATGTGTGGTGACTGCTTTTATTTGCAATAATTTCACTTTAAGGGCTAACCAATCAGGGCATATAAATCAAATGATACTCAAAACAATGTTCATATCAAAACCCATAAAAATATACGCCTGTAGAATAAGAGACAGCAATGAAGTAAATATAAATCTTTAATACACTTGATTGAGTCCAGCTGATGTAAGAGGTTGAGCAAAAGCAGTGTAATCCTGAAAACTAATCCTTATGTAAACTTTGTCTATTGATATTGCTGTGTTTTTACTGATTACGCAGTAGTAATAATAATAATAATTTAAAAATTACTATTCTTCATGTTTGCTTCTCTAATGCTGAGATTGGATGGTGTTCTTATGGCAAGAACAAGTGTAGCAGTAATGTCAGGCAGAAATAAATCTTGTAAGTGAACCAAAGGATCCTTATTCTATTCAATCTGCTTTATTTCATAGGTCAAATATTTTTTGTTTCATTTAATACCTCATTAGAATTTCATTTTAAGAAAAGGGAATACTTACACCTTAATCCTGAGGGCAAAATAACTATATGCTTCACAAAAGAATTTTCAACATGTTGAGTTCTGTCATAATAATTATTATGCATTAATTCTGAAATATAAAAATATAAAAGTAACATATTATTTTGATACTCAGAATATTTCATTAATTTACTATAGATTTTTTCCCCTTTCTAGAAAAAAAGAAAAAAAGGAAAACAAATACTAATTAATACAAATAATGTATTTATTTGAAGCTGTTGTAACCTTTCTCTATAATAGAGAGTGAATGAATAGAAATGTGATATCTGTTATTGCAAAGAAATTAGAGTTAGCTTTCATATATGAATTTATTCTTTCTGATACTGGTCATCCTACATAACTCAGTTACATTAGACTCCTATTTGTGGGTTTATTGTCTTCTTAATCTGAAAGAACATATCAGTGGATCCAAAATGCCATAATATCCCATCACATAATTTTACAAAAATTCTGCTTTTTAATCAGCTTTCAGAAATATAAAACATTTTTAAATGTAAAATTTAAATAATAAATAACTCTTGAAAAATTATTTTGGAAATATGAAAACAGGTTCTCTTTTTCATTAAAAAAAAAAAGTCAGAAATCTTTCTGTTTAATCTCAATGCTTATTTTCTTTTTCTGTAGTGTTACTGTTTCTCTGGCAACCAATTTTCACTAATGCTATATTGCCTTTTTTGTGGTTGTTGAGTTTTCTGGGCTTTTTGTTTGTTTCCTGCCTTTCCTACTTAATTTTCTCTCGGTTACTAACTGATGTGCTGCAGATGTTGTTATTAATCTCAAATGGTGTATGGGGCTGTATGGTTTCTGCAGGATTCAGTTCACAAAAGGGCTTGAAAATTAAACACAGCAGTGCTTAGTCTCTGGACTGGAAAAAGTTTTGAAAGTTTAAGTGGAGATTTGGGTTCCATCTCTTTAAACCCTTAACTACTTCTTATTTCTAAATCATTGTACCTTACACTGAACACAAGAGAATGGTCAAAACAAGTGAAAAATACACTGAAGTACTGACAATAAAAAGACATGAAATGCAAAACAATTAGACAGCAAAAAACACAATGTAGAACCCTGTAAGAGTACTCAGGAGTTGCAGAACAGAATCTCTATATATATTCAAANTGAATAAAAAAGGCAAAATCAAAAAAAAAAAAAAAAAAAACAAACAACCCAAACATCTCTACTTTCCTTTGCATCATGTTGGGGGTAACAATTAAAAAATAAAAATAAAAAAAATTTCTCTATTAAATGGGGAAAATTCTGTCTTAAGAGTCATTCCTAATTTTAGGAATCATGAGGTACTTCACAGAATTTGGATACGGTTAAGCCTTTGGCTTCAGTAAACCACTGACTGGTATCACAATGTTTCTTTGCTAACTCTGTACACTCAGGTAATCCATCTGCATTCAAAGTAGATCTGTCTCCTTCCCAGCAAGTATGTGCTTCATGAGTTGGAAACAGAACCATGGTAGAACAGCTATGAGACAGCTACATTCTAGTAAATAGACCACTGAAAGAAAGAAAAAGGCAACTAACCAGTCTGATACCATTTTAGCTGTAGAAAGGCCCTGAATTTACAGCTTCTAAAGCAGCTGCTCAATGGGGATGATGAAGATCTAGACTCTATTGATAGTATTAAGGGACTAGAGTTCATTTATTTCATTTTTTTTTTATTTATTTACAGTGATATGTCAGCTCCACTATAATGGGGGTGAGGGATGGGGAGGTGGGTAAAAGGCAAGAGAGACAACTTTTCTAGCTCTTACAGTTAGAGAAACTAAGATGAACAGAAATATTTTGCTATCTTTTTTTTCTATTTCTTATATATATATATTCTTTATTATTTTAGTTTATAGTGATTCTGAAAGCAGTTGAGCAATAGGGCAAAATAGATTTTCATCTCTCAGAGACGCTATACACTGGTTAAAGCTTGGCTCATTTGTAACTGTACTACCATCATTGTAAAAATCCCATCAGAAACGCTGGCCGCCTTCTCTTTACCCTCTTCTACCTGCAAATCTTCTTAATGTTTTTCCTAATAACATACATTTAATTTATTATACATTTAATGGCAGATCTTTTTTCTTTCCTCATATGTTGTAAAAAAACCAATCAATTTCATATCAAACTTTGAGGGAAAACAATGTATAATGTAAAATCCTGCCTTTTACTTATCTTTTATTTATGACATTAAAAGTTTATAGGTAAAAGGAAAACAAACGTAGCATATTTTATTGTATATTGGATGCAATTTACATAAATTTGTATCTGAAAGAATTCCCAGAGATTAGTTCTAGATGCTGAAACTAATGACTATCTCCTCATAGTAGTGAGGAAAGCCTGACCATGATCCCTACTGAGATAAAATTATTAAAAGAAGCAATATGTACTTCTTTAGGAAAAGAAAAAAAAAAAAAAACAGAATCAAAAGTCATGCTTTTCTTTCATTTGATGTGCCATTTTTTTGAGTGTATAAAGATTTGTAAGAGTGTTCTCAAAACCTTAGAATTAATCTTGAAGTTTTCAGTTTAATCTATATGTTTCTATGATGATTGTAGTTGCCACACAGTTTTGTTCTGGATTCTCTATTGAGATGATGAAAAGGATTAACAAAACAATATTTTCATCAAAATTAGGCTTCTGTTCAAAATTAGGTTCCTAAATAGCAATTAAGTTTGCAGTATGATTCTAACATAGGCAGCTTCCAAAAACAGACACACAAAAAATGTCCTTATCACCTAAATTGAAGAGTAGAGAGGCAGTAGAATTTTTTCACTCAAAGTATCTGTTATGGAAGCAGAAGGGGTAAATCTTTATTGATATTATGTTCCACTTCATGTGGTAGACTATTAGTTAACTCTCTTCTTGGTTGTGTTATGTCAACTACTATAAAGACAGAATGTAAAGGAAACAAAATTTTTGAGACAAAACTGTAATTGAGATAATGTTCTTTTAGGTATTTCTGGCTAATGACAAGTACACAAGCCATTTACAGCTTCTGTTAAAATATTTAAGAAGTTTTTTCAACTTAAAATATTAAGAAAACAAATAAAAAAAAAAAAAGAACAAAACCAAAAAAACCCTTTAATGTCTTCTGTTTCAGCTTTAGTTTGTCTTCTTCAGTGTGTTACAAAAGTTAGGAAATGTGAGCTTCCTCTTATTCTATGTCATGCTTTATGCTATTTTGCCTTTTATTTCTCAACTATCATTTTCCTAAGAAGGGAACTACTTGTATCTGTTTTTTGTGGTTTTTTTTCTGCTTAAGGACATTAAAGAAATGACACACAGTACAAAATGTTTGAAATCAGAAAATTGTGAGACTGCACCCAAATAGACTTTCTATTCAATATTTCTAGTGCATGAAAAGGAATTAGAGGTTGGATCAATGTGGATTTGAAGTTAGTTTTTAAATCAACTCTATTAGAGTAGATAATAGTTTTAAAAAAACAAAATCAAATGCTCTCACACTCCTCCCCTCTACTCTCCCACCCCCACCCCTTCCAATAGATCTGTTTATATTGAAATTAGCATAACTGTTTAAATTTTGGGATATCTTAATATACTACACAATTAGATTATTAATTTGGAATTCACCTGCCTTTAAGTTAATTTTAATTTATTTTATCTCCCAAAGCATGTATAAAATTCAGCTTCAGACTCCAGACTTTGAGTCTACAAACAGGTGACCAGATGTTAAGTACCAGCATGTGAATTGGCATGGCCTCATCATAGAGCAAATGGATCTAGTCGGTAAAGTGGAATTTAGTCTGCTATTCAGCTCACATTAAAGCAGACACATAAAGCATACACACAGGATGGGATACCTTTGCCTAATTATAGTAATTTAGTATCATTAGAGATGACCAAAGATATCTATCATCTACAGCATGGGTGCATCACCTGTACAGGTTTGGCGGATATGAAACAGGACTTGTGCCAGGCCCTATCTGGAGGCCCAACAAGAAAATTGCTGAATTACCTCTATATTAACCGTCTAGGTATGGGAGTTCCAGAAAACCAATTAATGCCATATCAAAGTGAATGTCTAAGACAGCTACCATGAATCATTCTCTGAAATGCCCATATTTGACTTGAGACAGCATAGCCAGTTAATAGAGATTAGAATTACCTAACTTCTAACTGTATAATTTGAGAGGCTTAAGGTCCCATGAAATTAATCCCAGAACCGCAGATGTACCTCAAGTTTGATCTTTTTTTACAGATGTATTTTAGGTGAAATTTGAATATAATTATTACTTGTATTATTCTGGCATCTACACGACATGCCCGCACTTCCAAACACACTTCCTCACACTGGGGATGTGGTTTCCTCATTGTCTATATATCATAAGTGTAAATTTCTTTCCTTGGGTAAACTAATTAGTTTTCTTAAAATAAAACATAGATGTTGTTTTGGGGACAGTTAACTCCAAGAGACCTTCCACTAGGTACTGAATAAGAAATTTCAGTGTTGATTGACAGATAGAATTGATTCTATTTGTCTTACATAGATTTTTTATATTATTTTACGCACGATTTTCTTTTTGTCTTTGCCTTTGATATATTTGAGCTACCATCTAGGAGATTTAGCTTCTCAGCAAGAACATATAACATATTGTTTGTTGAATTGCATGCCTTAGGTGACATTCAGTGGCTTATATCGTAAGAAAAACAAACAATATGCCCCCAATGCAAAACTACAGTACAGACTACAAGTTAAAGACTTTGAAGTCTTCAAAAATCTTTTTTTTTTTTTTTTTTTTTTTTTTTTTAAGCCGCCAATATTAACATCAATCTACTAAAGTTACTTTCAATTTTAGGACTTTTACTGGTACTATTCTTCTAATTCTTTTCATGTATGCATTTAGATTATTATTAACAAAACTGGAATATCTACTGTTACAACTGAAAAAAATACATATCAGTTGGGGAATTAGAGTTATCTGTGATGTTATTTAAAAAACCCTGAAGAATAAGGCTAGCTATGAACCTTAAAATGAAATCTCAAACTTCAACACAGCAGTAATATCCTACATTATCTGAGTTAATGTGTAGTTGACGCTGTACAGTTAGACTGTGGTCTTCAGTGTTTTTTAGGCATGGAGGCTGAGGTGATCAGTCTTGAGAGCTTTAATTTTTCGATTAAGTTATGTTAGGAAAAACAAACAAACAAAAAACCAAAAAACCCACAAAACAAACAAACAAACAAACAAAATAAAAGGAAATAAAATAAAATAAAGGTAGGATCACAGAATCACAGAATGATGAGAGTTAGAAGGGACCTTCAGACATCACCTAGTCCAACTCTCTGCCAAAGTGGGTTCACCTAAAGCAGGTTGGACAGGAATGCATTGAGGTAGGTTTTGAATATCTCCAGAGAAGAGGACTCCATAACCTCTCCAGGCAGCCTGTTCCAGTGCTCTGTCACCTTCAAAGTAAAGAAGTTTTTCCTTATGTTCAGTTGGAATTTCATGTATTCCAGCTTGTGCTCATTGCCTCTTGTCCTCTTGTTGAGTATGACTGAAATGAGTCTGATCCCATCCTCTTTACACCTGCTTTTTAGATATTGAGAAGCATTGTTGAAGTCTTCTTTCAGTTTTCTCTTCTCTAGGCTAAACAGATCTAGGTCTCTCAACCTATCCTCATAAAAGTGATGCTCCGTTTCCTTGATCATCTTTGTAAACCTCTGCTGGACTCCCTCTGGGAGTTCCTTGTCCAGAACTGAACACAGTACTCCAGATGGGGCCTCCTCAGGGCAGGGCAGAGCAGAAGGGCCACGCTTTTTTTAATGCACCCTAAGATATCATTGGCCTTCTTAGTCATAAGGGCATATTGCTGTCTCATAGTCAACTTGTTGTCCATTGGGACTCCCAGGTCCTTCTCTGCAGAGCTGCTTTCCAGCAGGTCAACCCCTAATCTGTACTGGTCCATGGGGTTTCTCCTCTCTAGGTGATCCAATAGGATCTTGGACCAAAGCCTGGAATTTTCTTTCACCTATGGTAGCATTACAGTCAATTATTTCAGGAAAAAAAAGATCTATCTTACTTCTTCTCTTCTTATTCATATTAGTCACTTTTTATTTTTCCCAGTGTTCACCTGGATGCTTCAAAGGAAATCTGTTTGAGCAGTTTGACATTTTACAGAGAATTTTTTGTTTGTTTGTGGTTTTGTTTTTTTTTCCAAAGGCATTGGTATTTACATGCTGTCTTAAAAATGTTATGCTTTGATGTCAAAGTAAGATTTAATATTCCTATTCTGGAAAGAATGCAGCTCAAAAACATTAATCACACACTTTTCATAAAAAAGATTCCATTTTCCCAAAGAGTAATGCTAATAATTGTATGAATTATTGCTATTATTAAATATTAGTTAAATACTAAATGCTTATTTAAAATTAAAATAAGCACTTTCTCCAAATCCTGCGTATACTCTACATCATTATACTTAATAGAAAATTTGCTATTGACTTCACTAAGCTTTTTCTCAAGCCTCATTAAACACAATAGGCAGTACTGTAGTAGTTAATAACATTGTTTTAGATTAGTAAAAATGAATAGCCATTCTTTGTTAAGCATGAACAGTTGTTTTGTATAGAACACAAATTGACATAGAATAATAACAAAAAATATAATTTAAAATGGATGGGTAAGGCCTTGAGAAAAAAAAAAAAAAAAGAAGGCAGAAAATATGTTACTACCTTGGTCTTTCCTAAGGTGTTTTCACACTGATACTAGACAGTGTGCAGCCAAAAGAAATCGATAGAGTTCCTGGGATAATCCATACTGCTGAAATAGCTTGATGAACATTATGACTCAAATTGTAGAGAACTTTTTTCATCCAGGCAGTGAACAGACAGTGTGAAGAGAAACTACACTGAGTTCTGTAATGGAAAATGTGGTAATGTGCTTACCTAAATGTCTTTAGAAAAAGAAAACCACCAGTGATTATGATGAAAACAGGAAAACACATGGATAGAATTTTGACTAGGGGAAAAAAAAGTCAGCTGTAAAGAGAGAATAGTTTTGAGAAAATTCGTTTATGGGTTTCGGCACAACAGACAGTAAAAGTCAAAACAGAATTTATAATTTTGATCCGATAGAATCTGGTAAAAACAGAACGTTTACACAGGTGTGTACAGCAGATAAAATTTGAAAAAAATACTACTTTCAAATTAAAAAGACATTCCTGCTAAAATCGACATTAATGTGTTTTACTGTTTTTTGCTTCTGTACCAGACGGCTCTTAGCCTTCAATTGGGGTTTTGCAATTTAGCAGTACAGAAGTTGCCAGAAATTTCTGTTTAATCCATTTGTAAAGAGTATATAAACTGACACAGAAATGTAAAAGAAAAAAAAAATCTTAAATATGCCTCATAAATTACCATTGAACTATCGGATATTTCCTAGCAACAGATTCAATTCAATCACATATATTCCAGAAAAAATCCAAGGACACATTCTATCAAAGTTAATCAGTCTGCCTAAAGCACTTTCATTATCATCAGTGGTCAGGAAGAACCACTTTCTTCTCCTGTTTTGCACGTTGGTAAAAAGATGAAAACTTGTTTCATAAAAGCATTGAGATATAACACACTAAACCATTTCAACCTCCAATATAAAGGGAGAATATACCAAAGCCTTCTGTATCTGTATTTTGGGTTTATATGATTTTTTATTTTTAAAACACTTAAGGACATTGCAATTATTCCTGAAAAAAAATTGCATGAGGAAGTGAATGATGCACATTCTGACAGAAGAATATATTTCAAGTATTATTCAAAGTCCTTAGGCTCCAGTTCATTGAAGCATCTCAGGATGTAGTTAACTAAAAGCATTAGTAGTCTGATTGGAGTCAGTAAGCCTAATTCTACACATCTTCTGTTTCTGAATTCCTGGGGCATATTTTGAAATATATAAAAAGTGTCAATGGTATTTTTCTAGGAGTACTTCATACCTTCTGCAGTGTATGTGAACCTAAAAAGTAAGAACTGAAATGTAATCTTAATATGTACTCTAAGTAAAAAAGTAAGTACTCTGTCTAAAATCTCATTTTACTTACTTTAGATGTCTCCCACAGTTCCAAAATAGGAGAAGTAACTTTAGGTTCCTCTTACAGAGACAGTTAGCAAGGGCAAGAATAGTTACATGTCTGCTACTATTTGCTTACTTTGTGCAAATAGTTAGCTCTTATAAATTATTATTAATCTTTACTGCATATACAAAACTGACAAAATGTAATAGCCTAAATTAGCTGTGAGCATATAGTACCATGCCATAAAGTTGACACTGAGTGCTACTGTCTATGACAGTTCTTAGTTGCAGAAGTCATGATGATCAAGTTTGAGAGCTCTTTGGAAAAAAAAGTCAATACAGAAGTGAGCTCGTCTCGTTTCCTGTCTATCTTTGCTCATTTTGTTTCTAGCCTCATTCTCAGAGAGGGCATCTGATCTGCTTCCAGTGATGCTTGTCTCGTTTTCAGTTTTCAAGGCACGCTGCTTCTGTGCTCAGCAGAAATTCTATCCATTCCATGTCCTAATCCCAAAGCAAGCCTTGTCCTTTTCTTGTTGTTTGCTCTTCCTTTTGCAATTTCTTAGAATCCAGTCCATGTTTATATGTTATCTTATGCTTCAAAAGTGCAACTACTTGTTTTAATTTGATAGAATCGTAAAACTGGGGAGCAACTCTTGATCAGGAACTGTAGTGATATGAAGAGGGGTAATGGTTTTAAATTGAAAGAAGATCCTTGGAAATGTTCAAGACCAGTCTGGATGGGGCTCTGAGTAACCTGATCTAGTGGGAGATGTCCCTGTCCATGACAGGGGGGCTGGAACTCGATGATCTTTAAGGTCCCTTCCAACTCTAACCATTCTATGATTCTGTAATTGTAGAACTGTAGATGTCTGAATACCTGCGTACTGATAGGAACAAGTGAATGAATTCTTTGTTTTGTTTTGCTTTGCTTGAGTGCCCATCTTTTGCTTTACTTACTAAATTGTTTTCATCTCAGCCTGAGAGTTTTTCCTCACTTTTACTCTTTTGAGTCTCTCCCCCATCCAGGCTTGGAGAAAGTGAGTGAGCAGCTGTGCGGTCCTAAGTTGCTGTCTGAAGTTAATGAAGCTGTTTTCTTCTTCTCTTTGTAACAGCAAACATAAAGCAAATATAGCCTTTAAAGCATGCTAAACAAGGAGCAGAGAAACAAGAGTAACAGGCTTGAAGGACCATAAAACTTGTTCAGGTTGGGATTAATAAGAGTAGGCAACGATGAGGGCCCTTTGAATCATCTGGAAGGAACCTAATAAATGCTTGACTTTAATTAAGCAGTCCCTACCTAACAAAAGTGTACTCAATTATATGCTTAAATCCCATGCTTACGTATCTTGCTAAACTGCACAGTGCTAGTGTACGTGTGTTTGGTGAGTAGAAAAGGATATTTTTAACTAAACAGATTTACATCAGAAAAAGTCAATTTATCTGAATCATTCTCCCTGCTAAGAACAAAACAGTTTTGATGAAACACTAATAGGAAAAAGAGACCGAAACAGATCAAAGCAGCCTAGCAGATGTCGCTGCAGGGTATAAAATGAGTACGAGTACAAACATCTTGGGGTGCATTCCTTCACTCCCCAGCCCCCACCAGCTGCCTACTGGGGTCCCAGCAGGGGAAGGCAGCAGTTGCCCCCAAAAAACTCCTATGAAACAGGGGCTGTGGTGTGTCTTCAGCCTCAGACCATGGTCAGTCCAGCTGTTGTCACCAGTGTCAGTCACAACAACCAGTGGGGAGGGAGAGGAAACATGCGCCAATCAGCCCTTACCAGTCAAGGCTGCCCCAGACCCTGAGTGACACCTGTCCTGACCTACTTTGGAGATCTTCTGACTTCATCAATCAATTTATTGGTGATGAAATTCCTCTCTGAAGTCTTACAAAAGGAATTGGTGCTCTTATGACTGAAGTAAAAGGCCTGGGAGAAACACAAAGACCAAATATTAGTACCCTCCAGTGATGATTTTTGCTTTTCCTGGAGATCCTTTTGATGATTTTATAGTTTAGACACCTATAAATGCCAAAATACTTTATAGGTATTTGTTTTTATTGTATAATCCCCTTTCTAAGCCACATCACTGAAGCCAATATGAATATCCACATGACATTAATTGGCAAACATACTGCTGATTAAGAGATTTTAGTTTTAGATTTGGATAAAGTTTCCTTATTTTCAAGTAGATATGAGCAGTGATTAGCAAACTCATTCACTCCCTGAACTTTCCAATTTGAGTCTTTTTCAAAGACGCAGAAAAAAACCCTTTCATATTTGTCTCTTGAAATAGATGAAAACTTCTATTGATGTTTATGTTAGAAGACAGCTTTTATACAACACAATTATAGAAGATTTATTTTTACCTGCTTGGGTTTAAACTCTAAATTAAAATACTGCATCAGTATCTTTAGAAGTTTAATATCAATTTTATAAAAATGCTGAGAGATATTGTGCTTAGTTACTATGGTAGCTGGTAGTTTATAAACAGAGATTGTAGGTTTTCAAAGACTTAAGTTGAAAAGATTGTAATGAAAGCTATTAATCTCTGCCATAAGTAACATGGAATTGAATCACAGAATCACTAAATATCTGGAGTTGTAAGGGAAGTCCAAGGATGGAGACTCCGCCACGTCCATGGACAACCTATTCCAGTGTCACCCTCACAGTAAAAAGGTATTTCCTGGTGTTCAGAAGGAATCTCCTGTGCTTCATTTTTTGCCCATTGCCTCTGGTGCTGTCACAGGGCAACACTGAAAAAGACATGACTTCTTTTTCCTCTCTGCCCTTTCCAACCCCCATTCCCTTGTTTAGGTATTTGATTGAGAGGTGCTTGGGTCTGTTACTAAAATAGTATTAAGATCTAATTTACATTTTTTGGTATAATTGAGAGGTTTATTTTTCTCATGGCTTAGATTAAACACAACTGTCTCTAGTTATATTCACACATGCATAAGCATTCTCATGTAGACACATACTTACTGATTGTTCTTCTTCTTCCTTTTTTTTTTTTTTTCCCTCTATTTTTGTCAATTATATAAGATTACATGCACAAGATTACATGAGATGGTTTGATTTTTTCCAATTAAAAACCATCAGAAGTAACCACAGTTTTAGACTGGAATGTTTCTGGAAGCTTCCAGGGCACCCTGCAGTTAACAGCTTCTGTTTGCTGTTTCATCATTGACAGGTTCATAATTGCAAGCTGCTTCCTGATGAGCTAATTCTTGATTAAAAAACACCTGCCCCACCCACCGCTCCAGGCGACTAGATGACCTCCAGAGGTCCTCTTCAGCCTCAAGTATTCTGTGATTCTGGGATGGCATTATTCAGACCATGGGATTCAGGGAGGGAATTGGTCTCTGTGTGGGATGTGGGGCCAGAGTGATGTAGCTTGTAGGAGGCATACTCTGTTCAAGACACTGAGACATCTGGTGCTAGATGAAATAAGCAATCTGTGTAATAACAGGATAAACAGGATACAAGGGTATCCACAGTGACTCTGCAGAGGTGAAAGCCCGAGTCACAGAATTAACTGGAGGTGGGACAGCTAGAGACTACACCTGGATGGGTGGTGGACAGGGACATGTACTTGCTCCAGCAGCTGATAACACAGGTCAGGGACACTTATACCACCGGTCTGACTCCAGTAGCTGGCACCAGATCCATTTGTGCCACTTGCCTCAGTAACTGGTACTCTTAGCACAAGTTCTGTAGGACCTTCCCTAAACCCAGAGAGCTATGGCCCCTCCAATTACCAGCTCTAGAACTCCCACTTGCACCAGCAGTTGACACCACAGGCCATCAACAAATTCCACTCACACACGTCTCACCAGCAGCTGGCACATAGTCCTTCTGACACATGACTGGATTATCCAGAATTTATCACTTAGAAATAATCATCTCCAGTGAAGAGCTCCTCTATCATCTACCTAGATTTAGATTAGATACTAGGGAGAAATTCTTTACTGTGAGGATGGTGAGGCACTGGAACAGGTTTCCCAGAGTTGTTGTGGCTGCCCCATCCCTGGAAGTGTTTAAGACCAGGCTGGATGAAGCTTTGAGTAACCTGTGGAATGTGGCCCTGTCCATGGCAGAGGGGTTGGAACTTGATGACCTTTGAAGTCCCTTCCAATTCTAACCATCCTATAATTTCCAAACTTGCCCCACCAGGAAAGTACAATTGCTTTACCACAAACATGCACAAAGATGTCTTATAGCATCAGGAGACCCCCAAAAATTGGAGGAACACTGTCCCTAACTTGAGTCACGTTTTAATTTCCTTTCAAAACTGAGTGCAGCATAACATCCTACATCCATGTATTAAGAACTTTGGATCTTGTGTTTACAAGAGGTAACCAGTCATTGACACAGATTCTGTCTATGAATTTGAAGTATATGCTTAGTAAAATAAAATGGTCATTGTTTCACAACTGTCTATCTTTCCTTTTCCTGTTTTCCACATATGTATAAGATGTCCTTGGAATATCTGGTCACTGCTGGATATTTTATCGGAAATTTTTTCAGAGTTGAAAAGCAAATTGACAGTCACAGTCCTGTTTGTTACACACAGCTATTATGATCATTTATGAGCTGAGATTGAAATAAACATTGCTGCTCTTTCTGAGCTCTGGTAGTGCTTTCATCTTTGTGAAAGTGAACAGCTTCATTATGAATGTGTAAATACTGGAGTCATCAAATATTTATCACTTTTTCCTCAAGGTAATCTAAGATCCTACCTTTTCCATGTCTTTTTATGTTTTTTGTTTATGCAAATATAACTGTATCAACGTGCCAGTAAAGGCTGCAAAGAGTCTGTGCTTTACATCTCTTTTCTGAGTGAGAAGAAATTAGTAGACCTTATCAACCATTCCTAGACTTGAATTTACGCAGATTAGTAGTTTATCTTAAATCATCTTATTCAGGGAGAGACTAGAAGAAGCAGAATATAACTGATTCTCTATGTAGCAAATTAAAATTTATGGTATAAATCCATAAATGAAGTACATTGTTGGATCGTACATTAATTTATTTGTTGTTATCACAACCATCTGGCATCTTAAATTTAGGAGGTACCGACTTTTGAGGACTATATCTGATCTGCAGCTATTTTTACAAATAGAAAATGCTGCTAAACACTGAAGTTTTGCAGTCTTAAGATTCTTTGAAGATGAAATTAAAAATGTTGTGTTTAGTTTAGATTTTTGGGATAAATATGCACAGATCTACTTACATAAAAAAAAAAAGACTGCAGACAAAAAGATGAAGTATATTTTGCTTTGTTTTATGAAATACAAATTTTGTTTTACTTGAAAATACACAGTAGTTAAAGCAGCAGGAGGTCTTCAAAGCTGCAAACTTAGAAATAGTAGAAGTATTTTTAATGAATATTTATTGCACATTTACCATGTGTAAAAATTGGAGTAAAAAAAAAAATAAAATCATAATACCAGTTCACAGAGATTAAATAAGCCAGATATATTAATGATTTATTTACTTACTTGTTTCTAGTTAAAAGACATTTGCTAAAAGGAAATAAACCAACAAACAAAGAAACTAACAAAAAAAAAAAACAAACCACCAAAACAAACCTCCTTCTGTAGTGGTTAAAAATTTCCATATAGCAAGCATAGTAACTGAATTCTTACAGAAGGATGAATAGCAGTGTTAGCTGAGCACAATCCAAAGAACACATTAAATTATATCATTGCTTCTTAAATTGCTAGTACAAACTCAAGAGAAATGTGTCTTGTCTCCACCACAGTGAATGAAAATTTACATGTGCCTGTAGTAAAGGTCAAACATCATCCTGAGAACCTAACTTGTGTGGTGAAAACAAAATATTTTCTAAATGTCTGCATTTAGACCTTGTGAGTGGGAGCCCCATATGCCTAACTTTAGTGCGGGTAAGTTCAGTTGCATTTGCCAACTAGTGTCCTTTAAGACGTGCTGAGTAAATTAGCTGTGTGAGGCTGGAAAAAACAGTATAGCTCCCAGAGAAGACCATATCTTTCTGAATTTGTAGCTGGTCTTCAACTGGGATATACTAGGTCACCTCAAGTGATTCAGGATCCCTATGAACGTTCAGTTTAAAACAAGCCCCACATCTTTCTGAAGTAAATGAGTCAAATGCTTCTACTAAGGCTATACTAGAAAATAATACACTGCATGATTCATTTTTATCTGAATAAAAGGCTTTGGTTTTCTATTTCTACTGTTTAACCCTCCAGCAACTCTGAAAAACTTGGTCACTTTACTCTTTCAGCTAGTAAGGGTGCTTAAGAAAGCTTATTTTGACTCACTTTTTGTAACAAAACTTACTGGATCTTTCAAGAAGGAAGGATCTTTCTTAGAAGGAAAGAAAAACCACAATTTTTGAATTCTTCCACATTCAATTAAATAAATGGATTTTCTTGCCTGAATATGAAATCTATTTTAGTACAACAGAAAAAAAAATATTATATCCAATATAAAATCAGATATTTATTTTAAAACTTACTTTTATTATCCTGTATTAAAGATTCTACATGTAATTTTTGTTGTTATTTAACATTATTTTGGTGAAATAAAAATGGAACAGGACTGTGATTGATGAAAAAATAGAATAAAAGTACTGGGGTGATCTCCACAAGACCACTCAAGTCAATGAAATTTAAAATTTAGTATCAGCCTGAAACAGCTGTGGCCATCAATAAAACTCTTTTTTTGAAAACAAATGTAGTTCAAACTCTACCATGATTTGTCAGTTACCATTTAAGATTTCCACAATTACAGGTGAAGATACGCTGGGACAAAGTTGACAGTCAGTATGCAACCTTGGACTGTTTCATTATCTGAGGCCACAGTGATGTTAGTGTTATCCCATTAAGGCTGGCCAGCAACCAGTGTTTTACACTAAGCGTCATAAGAGTCAGATGTGTATGCCTCCTGAAAGGAAATATGTGCTTTCCATTTAAGTTGGTTGAATAGCCAAAGGAATCATAGAAATAAGACAATTTTGTCACACATAAATCTCTCATTTTCTTTCTGAATTAGTGCCATCAACATGAAAGGATAATTAAAATGAAGTAGCAAAAAACTAGATGAATCTTCAGAAAGACAAGGATGAAAACAGGATCAATGAAAAGGAGATGGATATGACAAGGACAGGCTTCATGATAAACAAATATTTACAAAATAGCACACATATATAGAAAGCTTAGTGTGAATCAGAAACTGCAGAGCACTGTGGCTCAGTAAGCATCTATTTGTTCTGTAGGCAATAAAATTGACGGTCTCTTCAGAGTAAGCAAATAAGAGAAAATGTTTTCCTGAAGTTCACTTGAAGCCTAAAGGGATACAATGTTAAAACAACTTACCTTCCATTCTGTTCAGCTCTGACTTGTATTCCATAGAGAAGATTTACTCAGTAGTGAGTACAAAGTAAGATGTAAAGAGAACCCAACTTCTTCTCTACAAGTTCTATTTATTATTAGCAAGTGGAGCCATCCGTTCTGAACGTAGAACATGTCACTTGAGACTAGTATTGTCCTTAGAGTGAAAAGAAATTTATTTCAGAGCATGAGGGAAAAAAAAGAAAAAAAAAAGAGAAACCAAATTTTATAAAAAATATTCTGTCAATTATACCACTAGCTTTTTCTTTACAAGAACATCCAAGCTTCCCAGTCTCTTTAAGCAATGGTGCTTGCCAGTTTTGTCTTCTGTGAAGAGAGCTTTGATTTTTATGTTATTTCTGTAGTGACTTCACAGAAATATATTGTTTGGAAAATGTTGGAAGTGATTTCAGATCGGAAAGAACATTTGTTACTCTACATTACAGTCAATGAAAATATGCACTGTTGCCAGTTAATAATTAATATAAAACAATATTCCTAAGGAGGCATCTTGACAAATACATAAGGAAGGTTAACTATATTTAGAATAGTATAATAGTTCCCTACTGACAAAATCTAAATCTGAAATGTATTGCACAAATATCTTGTCTTTTTTGCCAAAACAATTCGCATAACAACATAATACATTAACTTGTGAAAGACCCCGTGTTTCAGGAAGTAAAATGGTCTGGAAGAGGTAATGAATGTATTTTGTTAAATGTTTATCTGTATCTGTCTTCGCTAATCCAGAAAATCTTTCTGCTAATGATTTTAAATTACCAGAAGGAAAGCTCCTACAAAATTAAATTAATCTCATTCATAATAAGTATTTGAGGAATCCAGAAAAAAAAAAATTGCTAGAAATATCAGTCTGGAAAAGTACCAATTTTTTTAAACGTGAAACAGAATCATGGGGATGAAGCATGTCCTAATCAATTGAGCCTATGGTCCACAGTTCATAATTTTGAGGTTTAAAAATATTTTTTCCAATGTATTTAAATTATAAATCTTTAAAATATCATCTAACACTTAATGACATTCAGTGTTGTACTCACAGAATCACAGAATGATATGGGGTTGGAAGGGACCTCTGCAGATCAGACCTGCCACAGCAGATCCACCCAGAGCAGGTTGCGCAGGAATGGGTCCAGGAGTGTTTTGAAAGTCTCCACTACTTCTTTCTNAGAGAGGAAGGATAACCTCCCTTGGCCTGCTGGCCACACTTTTCTTCATGCACCCCAGGATTCTATTGGCCGCCTTAGCCACAAGGGCACATTGCTGGCTCATGGTCATCCTGTTGTCCAACAGGACTCCAAGGTCATTTTCCCCAGAGCTGCTCTCCACCAGGTCAGCTCCCAACCTGTACTGGTGCAGGGAGTTATTCCTCCCCGGGTGCAAGACCCTACACTTGCACTTGTTTAATTTTATGAGGTTCCTCTCTGCTCAATTCTCCAGCCTGTCCAGGTCTCGCTGGATGGTGGCACAGCCTTCTGGTGTGTCAGCCACCCCTCCCAGTTTTGTATCACCAGCAAACTTGCTGAGGTCACATTCCATTCTTTCATCCAGTTCACTGATGAAAATATTGAAGAGGACTGGACCCAGTACTGACCCCTGGAGAGCCCCACTTGTTACAAATCTCCAACTAGATTCTGTGCCAGTGATGACAACCCTCTGAGCCTGTCTTTCAGCCAGTTTTCAAGCTGCCCACTGACTGGTATTCAAAAAGCCAATTAAAACAGCAAAACAATATGAAAAAAAAATAAATAATAGTTCTTTACCATGCCAGACTTTTAGCAGAAATTTAGTCTGCAAATAAACTGCACTCGCAGCTTCTTTTTGTTTTTCCCGACTGTAATTCCAAAAGCTTACTCAAATATGTGAATATAATCCGGTGTTCTAATTTTTCTGCATTCTGTAGTGCTCAGTAAACCACTTAGTTTTTGGCATCCTTGTTTCTTCACCAACAATATAAAGTAGGTGGCATTTGCATTGCTTGAGAAAAAGTCCGCTATTAGCTCTGCTGTGTCCTGTTTTTTTTTTTTTTTTCTCTTTTTATAAGGGGCCCACTTCAGCTGATGAATGAGGGCCCAGAACGTTTCCACCTTTCCTATTCATTCCTACTGTTAGGTCAGTAGCTACTGCATTAATCTGGGAAATGGGAACTACAACTTCTGTTCCTTTCAGTTACCAAAGGACAAGAATCCATGTTTCCCACTCTCTGTGTGCTTTAAACCTATTGTTCAAAGAGGCTGGTACCAACACCATTACTGTAATATTTTCAGTGGTAGTGTATATTACATCTGTGTTTAACTTGGTATTTCTGGTAAATATGCTTTTGTACTCTGTTGATGTAGAAACATGCATGCTAGCAACGTATTTATTGACTCGCATCTTTCTGTCACTTCGGTATTTTGTACTTGAACTCCAACTATTATTGACATTTAGTTGCAGCTTTACTCCTAAATACTTGAACTAAGCACTTTAGAGTGCTCAGACAGAACATTTAAGTTTATGTGCCAAGGAATCTTTCAGACTAATGGGTAAAGGATTTATTAACAGGAGACTTCCACAGCTAGGTGATGTTGGACTGCTGTTTCTTCTGAATCAGGCCTGAAGATATAAATTCTGCCTGAACTCTTTTTTGCATGTATTAAAATGCAAGAAAATTCTGATAGTTTAAATCTTTGTTTATATCTGCGTAGGTAGATTAAGAGCTTCTCATCTTGACAGATGAAATTAAGAACAAATTCTGGTAACAGTAATAAAAACAACAAAAGTAACGACAGCAATATAGTAATGTAATAGGTATTATTTTATTTCTGCTATTGTTTTTATTATTAATAAACAGCAGTGTCCAAAATAGGTTTTAACTACTGTGTAATAGTGAGTACATTTTATTCCCTATGGATCTTTTTTTAAAGAAAAAAAATCTCACAACTGATTGTTGGTTGAGCTGTCTTAGTAACAAGTACATATTTATTTAAAATATGTATCATTCACTGTTCATATTTCTTTTATTTCAAAACACTATACATACAAATACCTAATTTCACAAATCTGCAAGATGTTATAAATAAGACACGGTGATTAAAAAAGATATTTTCAAATCATTTGTGAATATAAAAATACAGCTATGATTCTGATCTCATGTATTATTGAAAAACTTGTGAAGATTTTTTTTTTTTTTACTTCGTTATCGTGATTTTTCCAGGGTTTTATAGACTGTCACTTGGAAAATGAATTGGTGTAATCCTGTAAACATTAGAATAGAGTATTTGTTATACTTAATTGAAAACACTATGTACATGAATATGTGTGTGTCTTTGTAGATATTAGTAAATGTCATATCCCACTTTTCTTAACAGCTATGCTCAGGAATATTTTTTGTTTTTGTTTTGCTGTTCAGTTTTTTTGATTGTCTGGCTATATTTTTTTTTTTTTTTTAGTAGCCAGATTAAAGGATTAACAATGCAGTGCATCTGCTGTCTAAAATAATTCTGAGTTAGGGGAAAAAATAATGGACTAATATATATTCTATTGCCTTCTACTCTGGAAAACATACAGAGAACAGCACACATAAAAGCTGTCCTCTGTTTGTATGTCCAATTTTTAGGGATAATGTCAGTATATAGAGATTTCATTGAACGTAAGAAAAATAACCTTATTTTCAGTAACTGATTCATTATTCATGAGAAGGTGAAACGCAAGATCTCTCTTGTTAGATAGAGTTAAAAAAGTGAATCTGTGTAGGTGGGAATATGTTTGTGAACAGTAATGAGAATACAGTCATCTTTCTCATTTAGATCATCTTCTGGGGGGAAAAAAGCATTTGTATCGTCTGTCTTGAACCATGAAGAATTATATAGCTTAAAGAATAGCAGCATCTTATTATAGAAGTATGTCTTCCTTTAACTGATTGAGTTATTCTTTTTCTTCTGGTAACTTTGGCAAACGTATATATGAAGAGATTATTTCAGATTCTGAAAAAATAATGAAAGACAAAAAAGGAAAATTTGCCCAGATTTTGACTTTCCTCAACAGAATGACCTCAAAGTTTTCTCAAGCAAGTAAACTTTGTATGATTTGATGCTGTGAAAAATGTGAGTAGCTGAAGGAGGTCAGGAGCAGAACTGATCAGTATCAGATTCAGTTATTTGGTTTAGCTGTCAATAACAGTATCTATATGTGAGTGATGTGACTAAGCTTTGGTTATAGTCAATGGAGATTTAGCTAAAATAGTCAATAAGGTTTAGCATGCAATTTACTACATCAAAGGTACAGACTTAGTTCATTCAACTATGTATGAATGTCTAGAGATAGTAAAAAAACTCTGGTGTACCCTGCTGGGCATACAGCTGTCTTTCCAGAATACTACAGGTCTCCTATATCTGCAACCCTCTTGACTCATTCCCCTACAGCACTGCAACAAGATACCTACATTCAGGTGACTGAACAGAGACATAGTCGACTTTAGGGTGACATAAATAGCTCTTCAGTCTCAACACAGATGACAACACTGACTGTGTGTGTCCATTATAATGGGAACTAAAGACTTGCAGATACCTAAATCTGGCTCTCTGAATTAAATCTTTGATACACTGATTTGTTCAAGGCTTTTGGCCTATATATTGAAAAGCCTCTGTGTTCCAAAAAGACTTGTTTTCCCTGAACTACACAAGTTAGTTTAATTTAAAAAGTCATTACCTTACTTAGGAGTTTTATGAGAAGTGATTTAATAGACAAATCTCATGCTTTTCAGCCTTATGAAATTCATTCGTACAAACAAATCTAAGGCTTTTTGCAAGCCTGGTATAACTGCTATTGTTTCTCTCTCATAGCACTAAATAATAATACACATCACTTCCAGTATCTACTGAAGGTGATGCAATAATACTTGCATTAAAATCTATTCAATAAGTCATTTTTTCCTGTACATATTACAGAACTGTGAAAGTTAACTGACTGAGTTCCTTCACACTAAGTGCAATATTTTTCAAATAATCTCATAATATTTGATGTATATCAGGTCATGTCGTCATCTACATATGTCACTAGTGGTCAGCTTTCAAAATGCCCTCAGAACAGTGCTGGACTGTTGCATCAATTCACCTGTCCTCTTGTGAAGCATACAGTGCAAGAATCTCAAAGTCAGTGCAGTAGAAACCAGCATTTTATCTCTGTCAGAGTGTATGAGAGCCGAAATTCTCTTTCATAACTAGCCAGTCTATTGACCAAAAGATCATTTCTGTTCTTCCATATCTTTGATAGAGGGAACCTTTAACAGAGATGCAACATTGTAATACACAACCTAAAATCTGTGTTTCAAATGACCATGAGGTTGAAAATTGGTATGGAAGACTAGATAAAATACAGAAAAAAATTTCATCTTCTTATTTAGAGTGAGTGAAAAAATCAGGTACAAGGGGGGAAAAAGAAAGTGTTCTATTCTTTTACTTTTTCTTTTATTTTCTAAATAGATACATACATAGTTTCTCTTTGCTTACTCTGTGGCTTGTCTGATAGTTTCATTGAATGTTCCATGCCTGAATATTAGGCAGACAGTTTTACAGTGTGTGTGTGGGGGGAAGTCACTTGATCTTGTTTCAGGCCGTTTTATATACTCTTATTTCAGAAATGAAGAATATAAGATATAAGACATAAGATATGATCAGGGTTTGCCCTGGCAGATGTGGGCATCTGCCACTGCACCTGGGAGTCTTCCGTAACTATCATCCACCATGTCCCTGGTGCAGATGCACAGTTCAGTTGTGTCCCACTGTGGTTCCTCCCCAGGCAGAGCTTTCTCCTCTTGTTGTGGCTTAAACACAGCCAGGAACTAGTATGATGCAACTGCTTTCTATCCCTCTCCAGTAGGGTAAAGAGAAGTGGGAGAAAAATAGGAGAAAAAATCCCTTGTGGTAGACAGGTTAATAGGACTGTAATGGAAAAGGGAAAGGAAAAGGAAAAGGAAAAGGAAAAGGAAAAAAGGAAAAAAGGAAAAGGAAAAAAGGAAAAGCTTTCCATTCCTCTGCTGAAAAATATATCTGTCAGAACAGTCTAAATGTTCCCAGAAAAAGTCTAAATTTATAAAATGGAAGAAAGTTTTAGGAAGAAGCTACCTTAGAGGTCTTTTTAAAAAAAAATAAAAAATCATCAGAGGCAAATTATTGAACCTCTGAAGTTGGAAGGTAATACGGGTCAGAACAATTACCAAAAAAAAATTATTGCTGTGTCAGAAATGTGGCAGCAGAAAAATAAGATGAATAACTAGTGGCAAAATATCCTATTGCTGAGGAAAGCTAGGAGGCATACTGAAATAATGTAATGGCTGTATAATGAGCTCTTTAATGACTTTAAAATGTATTAAAGAAGGAACCATGTAAAACTGAAAATAAGGACATGACTGAAGATTATTATGAAGGAATAGGTCAAGCATGTAAAGATTGTATCAGAAAGATATAACCATGAAATCAGTTACAGCTACACAAGGACATTTAAAAAAAAGTAAAAAGGAAAAGTTTTATAAGTACATTTCAGAGAAAAAATAAAACAGTGAAAAGAATATTTCAGTTTACAGAAAGAAATGATAGAAGAAGAGAACAGTTTGAGTGAATGGGGGTTATCTGGGAGATTTTTGGACTATGTCAAAGACGTATTCTTGACTTAGTTATTGAGTACGGCAACAAGGATTGGTGTCCTCCTGGAGTTGCTATTTGCAAATAACCAAGAGCTGTTCAGAGTTGTGGTTCTCAAGGAGGACAAAAAGAACCTCAGAAGTGATGTATGGTTTGCATGAACAACATTCTCAAAGCACAAGTGTGATGGAAAAAAGAAGCAGGCATACTAATAAGCTAGCTATATTGTGTTTGTGTGGAAAGGTTTTGGTAGCAGGGGGCCTACAGGGATGGCTTCTGTGAGAATCTGCTAGAAACTTCCCCTGTGTTCAATAGAGCCAATGCCAACTGGCTCCAAGATAGATCTGCTGCGGGCCAAAGCTGAGCCAATCAACAATGGTGGTAGCACCTCACACATATCTAAGATGGGGAAAAAACTGCAGCTTGGAGAGAGGAGTTAGAATACCTGAGAGAAAAATCCGTGCAGACACGAAGGTAAGTGAAAAAGAAACAGAGAGAAAAGGTTCTCCAGATGCCAGAGCAGAGATTCCCCTGCAGCCCATGGTGAAGATCACGGTGAGGCACGCTGTCCCCCCTGCAGCCAATGGAGGTTAATGGTGGGGAAGATATCCACCTGCAGCCTGTGGAAGATTCCATGCTGGAGCAAGTGACCAAAGGAAGCTGTGATTCTGTTGAGATCTCACACTGGAGCAGCTTTTCTGACAATAGTTTTGACCTCATGGGAGATCCATGCTGGAACAGTCTATTCCTGAAGGACTGCACCAAGTGGAAAGGACCCACACTGGAAAAGCTCATGAAGAACTGCAGACTGTGCGAAAGACCCACCTTGGAGAAGTTCATGGAGGACTGTCTCACATTGGAGGGACCCCATGCTGGAGCAGAGGAAGAGTGAGGAGGAAGGAGGTGCAGAGACAATATGTGATGAACNAGGTTTTGGTAGCAGGGGGCCTACAGGGATGGCTTCTGTGAGAATCTGCTAGAAACTTCCCCTGTGTTCAATAGAGCCAATGCCAACTGGCTCCAAGATAGATCTGCTGCGGGCCAAAGCTGAGCCAATCAACAATGGTGGTAGCACCTCACACATATCTAAGATGGGGAAAAAACTGCAGCTTGGAGAGAGGAGTTAGAATACCTGAGAGAAAAATCCGTGCAGACACGAAGGTAAGTGAAAAAGAAACAGAGAGAAAAGGTTCTCCAGATGCCAGAGCAGAGATTCCCCTGCAGCCCATGGTGAAGATCACGGTGAGGCACGCTGTCCCCCCTGCAGCCAATGGAGGTTAATGGTGGGGAAGATATCCACCTGCAGCCTGTGGAAGATTCCATGCTGGAGCAAGTGACCAAAGGAAGCTGTGATTCTGTTGAGATCTCACACTGGAGCAGCTTTTCTGACAATAGTTTTGACCTCATGGGAGATCCATGCTGGAACAGTCTATTCCTGAAGGACTGCACCAAGTGGAAAGGACCCACACTGGAAAAGCTCATGAAGAACTGCAGACTGTGCGAAAGACCCACCTTGGAGAAGTTCATGGAGGACTGTCTCACATTGGAGGGACCCCATGCTGGAGCAGAGGAAGAGTGAGGAGGAAGGAGGTGCAGAGACAATATGTGATGAACTGGACATAAGCACCATTCCCTATCCTTCTGCGCTACTTGGGAGGGGGCTAGATAGGGAAATCAGGAGTGAATTTGAACCTGGGAAGAAAGGAGGGATGGGAAGAAGGTGATTTAAGATTTGTTTGTATTTCTCTTTACCCTGCTCTGACTTGATTGACAACAAACTAAATTAATTTCCCTGAGTCAAGTCTGGTTTGCTTGTGATAGTAATTGGTGGGCGATGTCTCACTGTCCTTATCTTGACCTATGAGCCTTCACTATATTTTGTCTCCCCTGTCCAGCAGCTGATAAGGGAGAGTGGTAGAGCAGTTGGTGTCCAGCCAAGGTCAACCCACCACACTAGCCTTGTTAGAGAGAGCTATTAGGAGATTTCAAATTAACACAGCGTTAATCTCTTGCTCTTGCAACACTGTAATCTGCAGTAAGAAAAATCATTAGCCAAAAATCTCCCATTGAGCCAAACACAACATCCCCTTCACATGCTTTGAAGACTGAACTGGCATTGTTTGAATGAGATTGGAAGGACAAAATGTGAAGCTTGTGAAGTTTTTTTTTAAAAAAAAAAGAAAAAAAGAAAATTCCTACATTTGTGGAGGAGTTGTTCCCTCCAAAGGAAGGCAACTTCCTTGACACCACAGTGTCACTTAAACTTATAAAATTGCTTCAGTGCTAGATTAAATCAAGGATACCTGTAAGTACCTGAGATCTGTAAGTAACCAAGTATCTGCCTAGAAACAGTCAAATTGCAGCCTACAAGAAAAGCTTGCCTATTAGCCTATTATCAGTTCAATGGTAAAATCCAGAAGGACCAGAATAGCACAGAGGATAATGGAGAGAAATCAGGCACAAAAGGTCTGGTAACTACAAGAAAACAGCACCTGGCCACAGCTCTTGCTTTAACGCCTAACCTCTATAGGGCCCTACAGATCATCTTCTACTTTGCATTCAAATTGTGGACGTCATTCTAAGAGAAGGAAAACCTGCCAATGGAAGCTTGGGAGATATAAATTTGCATGCATAGGTTGTTCGTGATGTATATGAGTTTACATCTAAAATCTTGTCTCTGAAGTTCAAAGATGGAGTTGTGCTTAGAGTGTAAAAGAACCCCTGAATTATTCTGCAGTTCTGCCATGTTTCTATTGCCCTTACCCATATTTTTGACAAGGAAATTAAAAGCTATGAACATTGAAATTTTAAAGGTATGTTCAGAGTTTGCATTTCACACAGTGTTACACACGTACTCAAATAATTCGTTGTTTAACCATGACATGTTATGAGTCATAGTTTACTCAGTATTTTCATTGGGGAATTGAATAAGGGGGCAATGATTTTAATTGTATATTTTATAAAGAATTAGAAGTGTTTAGGTAATTACTAGCATGCTGAATAACACTTTTAGAATTTGATCTCAATACATTTCAAAAATTATGCAAAAACGCAAATATTAAATTAAAAATCTGAAATATTACAAGAAGGTAAAAAAATGCAAAACCGGGGACTAGATAAATAAAAATACCACTGAATTATAATGTACCACAAGCTGAACTGAAGTCAACAATACTCCAGAAATATTAATTGTAGAATATAGTAATGTGCGTAATATACTACAGCTAACAGTTAAACACTGGCACAGTAAATGTCAGAAACAGAAAGAGAAAAGCAAACAATCTTTGGGGGAACCACTTGATTTTTGTATCTTTTCTCTAAAAGTATCTCATTGAGGGTATCATATTCATTAAAATACAGAAAATATGTTGGGCTGTATTGTAACATGCTTTGACCACAGAACCTGTTGTTACTTCATTTTCAAAAACCTGCAGTTCGTATCTGACATTAAACTACTTATTTTACCATGAACATTTTCAATTTTCAACTTTAAAAAATAAAACTATAAATATTGATTTTAGTATGCCAAATATGCAGTGAACAGGTTTGAATGCCATTTAGAACCCAATGGGCAGCAATTGCCAGAAGATTTCAGTGTTCTTTATTTAATAAGCAATAGTTTATAAATTCTCTATGAAAAACTAATGTGAAGAAACTTAAATGAATCATAAGCAGCTAGGATGTCCACAAAAAAACAATGAGAAAGAATTTGACATCTGAGAAAGTGTGTAGTCAAGAACTGAATAAAATAACTTATTTTCCTTTTTTTCTTAGTTTTGCGTGTGGAAAAGAACAAGATGTACAAGACCCATGTTTTTTGCAAGTGTTCCCTTCCACAACAAGCATGCAGCAAATTTTGAAACTGTGAAAGCAAAGGATGATGAACAATGGTGCAAAGAGATACAATTACATTTGTTCATAATGAAAAAAGTTAAAATTATTCCCTAACACACATACTATGTACAAAGAGATATTCTGATAATATTGTTAGAGTGGTATTGGAATGCTTGACGTTATATCAGTCTAAAAGTAACTAGTAGATTTGGTGGAAGGAGATAGTTTGAACAAAAAGATTATTACTTTTTCATCTGACAACTAAAAACAACCGTTGTTTTCCTAATTTTTCGCAGTTCTTGTACTACTTTGCTCTCAGTTTCTACCAAAATAATATTAGAATAACCATAACAATATATCAGTAATTTAGCAATAATTAAAAAAGGAAAACACCACCTGTAGTCAGGACAATAAATCATAGTTTCAGATTTGTCTGAATTTTGCAGACTTTTGCATCCGGTGATTAGAGTTTAGCTATATTCTCTTAGCAAAAGAAGTTATTCTGTCAGAAGAAAAAGTCTACAGGATTTATTTCCTTAAAAGCAAACAAACAAGAAAATGTCTTTTAAGATTCCAATTATCTCTACAGGTAGTACAAGCGTATGATGTCAGTAGACTAAATTTTGTATGAACATAGTTTTTAATGACAGATCTGTATGTGAAAGGCGTACCACTATTTACTACTAGAGCTATACTGTAAGAAAACAAAAGCAGTAGTCTCAGCATTATTGTATGCTGAATTTGTTGGTTTTCTTAATACATGTGTGGTCTGAAAAAACTCTTACCGAGTCTCCACAGAGAACTCTGTCTGGTAACTGCTAGCTTTGAATGTGAGGTATGTGTTAATTCCATTATTAAAATCTTAAAGACAGCTTTCCCCTAAAAAAAAAAA
>VXBW01006657.1:98882-142301 GCA_013400375.1 Thinocorus orbignyianus | reverse complement strand
TTTTTTTTTTTTTTTTGATAGTGGAGGTGGTCAAACAATGGAACAGGTTGCCTGGAAAGATTGTGCAGTATCCATCTTTGACAATATTCAAAAGTCACCTGGACATAGCTCTAGGTGACCCTGCTTAAGCAGGGGATTGGAGTAGTTGACATCCAGAGGTCCCTTCCAAATTCAGCCATTCTGTCATTCCAGAATAATTTAAAGTTAGATATTTTGTCTGTGTCCTTACGATACATCATATATATGTGTGTTTAATTAAGTTGTCTCATGTAAACTGCTTTTCATTTATTGATACTTTTTTTGTAGTTTTCAATTATTTTCACCATGAGATTAGTTATAGTTCTTTACAGGATTCTGTCTCTGATTCTGTTTCACAGGGAGAGATGCCTTATTTGTATTCATACTGATTAGTATTTTTTATCTAACTTCATATATTGTCATAATAATACTTCTTAATAACACTTTTTAAAAAAACTGTCCAGATACATTTTTTTGGGGAATCACTTTGGGGTTTGTTTTGTTTTGGGGTTTTTGTTTTGTTTGTTTTTTTTTTTTTTTCTTTTCATCAACAATTCAATCTCTAAAATAAAACCTGAAGATGATGGCTTTGTAATTTTTTACTTTAGAAAATTTAAGTCAGAAAGGTTTTTTATAACATCATTTCCTTTTTTTCCCCTTCACTATCCTATAGACTCAGTGGTTATATTTTGCTGTCACGAAAACCTGCTGTTTCAGGTCATTCTCCTGCTTTGCTTCTTGTGTTGTGAAAGTAGTAAAGTTGTGATACAGGAATTTCTCTTTCATATAGTTGAATAATTCTAAGATCCTGGGACAGAGTTTTCCAGTGCTCCAGTTACAAGCTTGTTAAAAATGTGGGGGTTAGAGGTTTCTGATCTCTTACTGTATATATATATACACACACCCGCCAATGCCTATTTTCTACAGACACACAAACACTTAGGTCTGAAACCCATGAGTATTGTAACATAATATATATTTCTGTGTGAAAATACATTTGTTAGCAATTGATCTTGATTCATCTACAAGCAAGGAAGCAGAAAGCATACTATACTACCTGAAATGTGGTAATGGTCTTGAGAGATCTGAAAGCAGCTGTGACACGGGACCAACAACTATAGGTGAGACAGGATACTACAAGGTTTTATAAATGTCATTAATCACTTTTGTAGGGAAAACTGAATTAACTCTATATTTTATAAATGTAAAACAGTAAATGAAAATGTTGTTTCACTTTGCCCTCAGTATTTAATTAAAAATATCTCATGTTCAGCAAGCTGTTAAGAACTCCTAGACAAGGTTCCAAAGAAATATTTGGAACCACAAACGAACTTCCTTACTGAAGCATCTACTCTTATGGTGAGAATCAAATACATCAAAGTTTCTTTAACAAAATATTTCTATATGGTCCCAGGACTTTCTGGAGTAGTATGTGGAAGCCAATAGAAATAACCTCGGGTGCCTTTGTTAACACTGCAGACCTACATTTAAGGAAGTTCAATTTTGTCCTGTAACGGGTAGAATGCCTGTAGAGAATACTTCAATTCACCAAAAGATGCTTTTTTCACTGTGTGAAATATCGAAGATGAATGCCATCATGAATGCTTTTCCCATGGAAATCCTTATGCTCCCAGGAAGGTTAGGCTGCCATTTTCTACAGTATTGTTTGTTCATGGAGAAATGAAGATATCTATTATAGAGTCTTTCATATAAAAAAAATGTGTATGAGTAACATACATAAACTGTTGCATAGAACAATAAACTAACTTTTTCCTTTTCCCTTTTATTTTTTGCTGTTCTTTGACAAAAGGAGACATTTCCTCTCTGGTTTTGGCCTTCTTTTCAATGACAGTCAACACAGAAGACACCGAGTTTACACAGATTTGGAAAACATGTTGATTCTCAAATATTTCCATAGACATTTGATTGGATCAAATTTTCAATGTCCACAGAGATGACTTTCACATCTGAGCTTCCTACTGGAACTCTTCCATAACGAGTTAGAGAAATAGTCATTCGTGGGGTGCAATTTGATTTCATATTAAGATAGGCATATGAAAAGGATCATAGAAGACTTGTTCAGATGTGAATGCATGCATTAAGCACACCTAAAACAAATTAGGTAAGTTATACCTCCTATGCCTATAAAAAGATCAAAGTTTTTTTCCAGTCTCTGAGCTGTTCTCAAGTTTGCTGTTTTCTGTGTTGCTTGGGTTTTTTTCTTATATATTTTCACAACTGTTCAGACTTTTTGTGATGTGGAAAGACTGTAAGATATCATAGTACAACTATTGGTACTGCTTTTATGACTATTTCATAGAAAACCTGATTTTGACATTTTTCTCATGCATACAGTAGGACATTCGGTATTGATCACTTCATTAGAGTTTATACTCACTGGACTTCTCTTTTTTGTCTGTGTGGCTTCCTTGAGTAAAATGGCTTGCTTTGTGATATTTCCTACATTATTCTCTCAATGTTCTTTTGCACAATGCAATATAAACCTATTGAAAACCTAAGTTTGTAATGTGTGTAGCTTTTTCTCCTAATTTATTTTTTCAGTAATTTATCTTAATGGATGCTTAGCTTTTCACCCTTATCCCTACTTACTTTCCGTATCATCCAGCATTAGTTATAAGAACCTGACCAGGTGCCTGTTTTAGAATAACTGTCCTCATTTATTCTAGTACCCTCCCCTCTCACTGCTGTTTTTTTTTTTTGTTTTTGTTTTTTTTTTTCTATTTACTAAAAAAGCTGTTTCCATCACATAGGCATGAGATTTAATATAGTTTCAGATTTCTTTTTCTTAACATGATGTACTATATCAATAACGTCTCAGATTAACCTCACTGCCTTTCCAGAGACTAGTTTAATGGTCTTTGCAACCTCCTTTGTCAGTAGTGTCTACCATTGGCATGTCCATGTATGAACTGTTTCCTTTTATAAATATAGACACTTGAATCTGTCATTTTTTAATTTATGTTCTGGTTTGAGGTAAAAAAAAACAATTTTCTGTTTCATATTTTTACTTTTCTAGTTGGGTCTCTTCTAACTAACTAACTCTGAAATTAACGGCATATTGTTCAGAAAACTGTTCATTCTCATGGTGATAAGACCCGATTACACCAATGAATACTATAAAGAGAGACCCTTGCTTATACTTATTGCTGTAACAATCAAGGTCAGGTAATTTTGTTATTTGTCCCATTGGAGGGTTGGAAGTGGAAAATCATAGAGGGATCACACCTGTAGCGGGGAGCGGACAGGACAGGTGACTCAATACTGGTCAGCTGGGGTATTCCATCCCATCCGCATCATGCTCAGTATAAAAGTTCTTGCTGCACATCTCTTTTTCCCCTTTCTTAAATATGTTATCACAGAGATGCCACTAGCATCACCAACAGGCTTAGCTTTGGCCAGCCATAGGTCTGACATAGAGATGGTTGAAATTGGCTCTGTCCTACATGGGTACATGGGTAGTCTTCTCACAGAAACCACCACTGCAGCAAAAATGCCAGATGCGAGAAAAGGCTGACTGCATGTTCTGACAGCAAACTTAGTTACCTGAAACTGAAACTTCTTATTTCTGTTTCTAGAATTATTCTGAGGTAAGGGGTTGCTTTGCTCATCCTGTAGGGTTTCTAATAAAAAGCAAAGACTAGAAAAGTCAGGTTTCCATTAGATTAAATTAGATTCCCCAACACTTGGGAACCATTTCCTTTATTAGAATTTATATTTAATTTTTGAAGGTATCTTAGACCTTTTTTCAGTCATTATTGACATTTTCATAATGGGTATTTATTCATATAATTAAAAAAAATCAATAAAATAATAGCATGTCTGTACGTAAAACAAGAAAACAATGCAATCATATAAGACACTAATTGTCTCATGGCTTATCAGGAAAATCAGGTTTAACAAGATGAATAATTCAGAATTAAATTTACATACAAATTACACTTGCAAACAACCATAATAGCAATAACTACAATTAATTGCATCAATCGTGAAAGACATAAATATGTGTTTAAATAAAATAAAGACTACAATTTTAAAACACACCTGGCTAATTTTACATGAAAGAACAAATGAGACAAATTGCTTAAAAAGCACCAGTAATGAAGACAATGTACACTTCTGTATCATATATTGCTAAGCATTAGTCACCCTAGTGTTCTACAACTTGTTTTTAAAATATCAACAAAATAGATTGGCTGTTCAAAATTTCATATATATTAGAGACTGTGACATCTAAGTATTTAACCTTTTGTTTCTTTATGCATACTTTAATTTGAAAAGTCCTGAAAATTCTTAATAGTGTGCTGTTGGTTTCTAAAAAATGCAGTATGGTTTCTCTTTGTGCCTTTATGATTTTTTTTTTCCATTAAAAAATATAGCAATGATACTAGTAAATATATACAAAATTTAAATGCAGCTAGAGTAACTGCGCCTTGAATCTCACAGTCCTGATAAAAGTCAGCTTCAGGAATTAGAAACTAATCTCAAATCTCTGACTTTACAACAGCCAGAGCAAGAGCAGCATGCTCAGTCTCAATGAGAGCGTTGAAAATATACATATATTGAGAACATTGTGAAGAGGATGATTCTCTTGGCTCGTGTTTCGTTCTGGCAACAGGCCTCCCACCCACTCTTTATTACCTGAAACTAATCCAGATTAGACAGTCCCTTCACAACTCATCGTTCAAACTTCCATGGTACAACTCCCAGCTGCTGACAGAAAGAAAAGCATTTCCCTGATGCTCCATGTCGTGATGACTGTTATAATTTATACTGTGCAGTAACTAGTGCAGGCTTCCTTAGCATTTGAAAAAAAGCGGAGTGTCTCTATAGGTGTCATGGTGCTATCAAATGGGAGCTGCAGCCATTATTCTTGAACAGAATGAAGTCAAAGAGGTATTTCTATATGGAGAAGCATTCCTCACAACCCTAATACAGGGGTTGATTCCTATATTTCCTTTCCGTTATCTTAGGTGATACATGCTTTTAGACAAATGCCAGATCTATGGGACTGTAACCCTCCTCCTCCCTGAAATACTGCTAACAGGTTTTCTGAATGGACAGTAGGACTGACTGTTTGTGACGTCCTTGAGTGCTACAGTCTGGGACATAGACTGCGATAGAAATAGCAGAGCGGAAAACAACAGTATTGCAAAATTCAGTGCCTTTGGGGGTGAAGGGTTTAGCCTTAATGTTACACAGGAGGAACACTGATTTAAAGGCTGCATAACTGGATAGCCCCCATGGGAAAGCAACAAGGACAAGGAACCGACCTCAGAACAGGAGTCTAAACGAGAAGTTTAGGTTAAGATTACTCAAGCACCAAAGGGACATTGTAAGGGGCAGAATGTTCAGAAAGTTCCCCATTAAAACTAATCCGTCTGACACAAAAGAACCCCTGACAAACAGAAAGTAGTTTTAGAATGAAGATACTCATGGGATCTCTGTGGAGGATTAGGTTTTTTGACAGGTGAGTTACAGAAACTGTGGGATTAATTATGAGAGAGATTGTACTGACACTGGGTGCTGGCAGTATTGTCCCGTCTGCTCTCCAAACCCTATTACTAGAAAATGATCAGAGAAACTTCCAACAATCCCTTCCCAGCCACTTTTTTTTTTTTTTTTTTTTTTTTAAGTTAATATTAGTGAAAACTCTTACATAATGCTAATAGTGAATGATAACTATTTTGTATCTTTTTTCACTACATGCTGCTTTCCCATACCTTATAAATCTGATTTGGAATTACTATCCCAAAAGGTAAACAATGAGAACTTAGTTAAATAGTTATATTTTTAGGCATAACCTGGCAAGGCAGCAATTTAAAAGCTGTCATAAATGTTTTCACCTATGTTATATAAATCCTGAAAATTAATTTCACCTGAAGGGATAAATTGATTATTTTTATGTGTTGTACTGAATTCTCTTTTTGAATAAAAGTAATTATATTTAATTTTCTACCTAAAAGTGTTAGCAATTCTAGCAAAAACATAATTTTTTATTTATAAAGATGTTGATTCAAACAGGCTTCACTGTATCCTATTATTAATATACTTTATTTATTGCTGCAACGTGCTACTTTGGTTAGGAATTGCTTGATTTCTTTGGTTTCCAAATTGTCCTTATTAATTATTTATGTAAAGGTAGATTTAATGTGCATTGTAAAACCCGATGACTTATGAAAATATAGGTCAAGGAGAAAAAAGGTGTTGATCATTTTACAAGTATTTGAGGACTTAGCTTGAAGTGGCCAGCTAATATTATTTGGAAAAATGACATATGTGACAGCTAAAACCACAGATTTAATGAAGAGAATTTAATGCTTAGAGTATTCACACACAATTTAAGAAAACCTGATTCAATTTATTTCCCAGCCTCAGGAGACTTAAGGCTGCAATTTGCTAGAAAATTTTCTTAAATATCAAGCTGCTGACTATCTGAAAGTGATAAAACAATTTTCTGTATCTTTTCATTGTCTGTCTCAAGGCATCCTTTGTTATATTAGAGAATGAATTTGAACCTTAACCCCCTGTTTCATGTGGCTGGTCTAAACCACAGGCTTTTGCTCCTGTCTTTGTTATCTTCCCCAACCCTCAGCACTTCATTATTTAGAAATTCTGTGCAAAGTTCAGCAACCAAAAACTAGACATCTTTCTAAATCTCCATCTCCCTCTAGGAAGTTTACAAGCAGTTACATCAAACTGTTGTGAAAAACATGTTAATTCAGTGTAGAGGATTTAACTGATAGTGTTCCCATAAACTTAGTCCTCATTTTGAGAGGGGAATGTAAGCTTAGTCCCGTTTTTTCCTTGGCTTTGTTAATGATGTCCAACATGAAATATAACATCCCACTTGAGGTAAAAGATTTAACTTGGGTTTCTTAAGCAGGTAGGACAAGAAAAATAAATGCATATATTTTTGAGTTAGATAAATTACTGGAGCTTAGTAGAAGAAATTTCATGTTATGTTAAAAAATAATTTACTCACCTAACTCTCATTTGTTCATATGATAGTTCTTGTTCCTTTATTAAACCTAAATTTATTTTTGATAGAAAGGTTTAAGAGGATGGTACAACTGTCCTAGCCCGCCATTCACTTCCCATCTGCTAGAACCCTGAAGGAAGAAGCAAATTCTATTGCAGTATGTATGGCTCATCAGACTGCAGAGAAATTAGCTATGGGAAAGGGGACAAGAATTAATGAGATTAACAGCTTGAAAATATAAACTTTTTTTCTTCTGTTTTCAGAGCATTAATCCTCATCATAATTATGACAACAGTTTTGCATACTCCTGGTTTGAATATTCTTTCTGCTCAAAACACAAATAAAATAACATGTACAATTATTATTGTTATTGTATGATCTACTTTTTATGATCTCAAGTTCTAAATAGTTTGAATGTGTAAAAATCCTGCATACCTATCAGGGTTTGTTCATATTTTATAGATGAAAAGACTGAGATAAAACTAATTTAGTCCCTAAAATAGCGGCAAAAACATATTAGGAATATAATATAAGAACATACCTAGTCTTCCTTGCTGGGATGTAGTACTGTTCTTTGGAATTCAGTAACTGCTACCGGAATTATTCAGATCAGGGACCTGGTAAAATGTGTGACAGCTTCCATCTAAGACAACAATAAACTGCTCCCTGAGCCCTTGGCAGCAGTTTGTGTCTGGTTTGGATACATACATCAGTGAGACTGATTTAGTGAAGGAAATTTACTTAGGAGAAAGAACTTCAGCATTTTGTTGAGGTATCTGTAAAATTTTTTGTCAGATTTCTGTTTCATCCAGAAAATAGTTATGCAGGTATGATTTTAAAAAAGTTAAGCTTCTGCTATAGCACTCCAGGAACAATTTTGATTTCTTCCCCCCCCCGCCCCGTTTTTAATCATTGGAAGTGTCTTATTTCAATTATCCTCTCTTTATCAAAGGAATGTCTCCTCAGGTTACAATTGGAGGTTACAGGTGACAAATATTAACCTCACCCTGCTCACTGGGATGACATTTTATCTCACTCACGATACTGCAAATCTGGTGTAACAAAACAACCCAACCAAAACAAAACCTAAAAGATGAACAGTAGGAATTATATACTTAGAATTTTAAAGATGGTGAGAGGGGAGCTGGGAAAGCAGTCTCTGCAGAGCAGATGCCTGGGATTAAAAATGCGGGCTTGTTTCATGAATGAAGGCAATCTACAAAGCAAAAAGAGAAGACAAGATTTTTCAAAGCTTTAAGTGTACTAAAGAATCATTTTTTAAAAAATTACAAGATTAAAGATTTTTTTTTTTCTAAAAAAGTTGTTATTTTGCTTATCTGATTTGTGAAAAGTATAGTTTAGGAGAAAACAAGCAATTAGCAAATAGCAAACAGTTAACAGCCAATGGAAACCAATTAGGCTTATCATAAAAACAATGGTTTTTGTAGACACTGTAAACCAGTCCCTTTTAACATGTTTTGCATCCACAACACTGAGGATTATTCTGAAAAGATAGAATTGATGTATAAGACAACATATTCAGTACTTCTCAAAGGAAATTTGGAAACCGTTAGTGGTTATGATCATTCTTATATTACCTAAAAATATAATAAAAAACATTTTGTAGGATGTGCGGATTATGTAAAAAAAATGCAGACACTTCCAAGTGGTTCAAAGTGGTTTACATGCTGTATATCTTCCTTTTGATTCTGTCTTTGATAAAAGTAGATAAAAGTAGACTTGATTTAGTAGCTGTGACATTTTCATCTGAAAACTGAAACTGGCAAATGCTCTAAAGGAAGTATTTCTAATTTTAAATCTCTATTGTTTTGAAAATTTTATAGATTTTCACTAGTGCCATGCAGTGTTTTATAGGGATTCTTTGCCCATGCCTCAGGGAGCTTGCTGAGCCCATTAAAATGGCCCGGATAAGGAGAAAAGGAAACTGATGGAGGCCTAGAGAAATAAAGATGATGAAATGTTACATTACTTTATGAGAAGAATGTCCTAATACTCTTCTTTGGGGAATGATGTGTAAGAAAACAAGGAAGCAATAACAGAAGAATTGGTTTTGAAGGACACTACAATGCAGGCAAATAATCCCATATAAAAGACAGTGGGGAGGAAACACAGAGTTTGACAGTAATAGTGGAAGGAAAATACAAATGAACTGAGAGTATGCACAAAGTATTCAGTCCCCAAGGAGACATGGTGAAAGATCAGAAACAAGGAGGGAACTAAGAATTACTCATTCCACTGAGAAAACTAACAGAATTAAGAAAGAGAAGAGACACTAAAAAACAGTCAAGTAGAGGATGTGAAGAGAAGAAGCCTAATCAAAAAACAGGAAGAGAAGACTGCTGTGGCTGTAAATACTGCTGTCTTTCATATGGGGGGCAAACAAGAATTATGGGGTCACAGGTTAAATGGGTAAGCTTTGAAAAGCAGTTTGAGAATATGAAATGGGGTTGCAAAGTGTGATAATTGAAAAAAATCTGAATAGCAAGATATAAAAAAAGTGTGGCAGTGTTGATTCTGAAATTTTGATTTTGAGAAGTGAAGAAAAATGTATTCAGCACAAATCAACAAAAATCCAATGTAAAAGCTCAAGGACATTTTATAAAAGTATCTTATTACTTTGTTAACCTTATGACCATGGTGCAAAATTGTTTGGAACATTCACTCATGTTTTTTAACCCTTACTCATTCAGCTCTTTTCAGCAAAATATGCAGAAGAGATTTTGCCTTTTGCTGTTTAATATTATGGCAAAATTCAACCAGAGGAAAAGTACCGAATCCCTTTTGTTTTGCTTCCACAGTTATCAGTCAGGTTGGCACTCACATACAGCAGCACCTGAAAGCTCAGATTAACCTAAGATACAGTCCTATCTGACTAGGGGACAGAAGTACAGACATTTTGGGGGCTGTCAGTAGTCAATGTGGTCCTGCTAACTTTAGGTTAAACAGTGTCTGGAATCTCACATTTGGCTGCATCTTGTCCATGTAGTCAAACTCAGTGAAAACAAGCGTGAGGGCCACCACTGGAACTCAGTAATCTGCAGTTTAGGAAGAAAATAAGGCTTGCCTGGATCTCAGAGTGCCCACAAGAGAGAAATTTCTTGTTTAAAACTTGTGGTAAAAAAAAAATAATGTATTTCCGACCATCAGGGAGGAGAGAAACTTGATGCTTTGCCTGTTTGTGAGCTCCATGCTGAGACAATTAGAGCCTTTGAGAAGAAATGTGTTCCCTCAGAGAGCACCAAGCAGAGGACAGGTTTAGACAAATATGGGGGCAGGGGAGAAGGAGAGTGGCACAGGACACAGTAAACATGAGCAAACTGAGAGAATGCTGAGAAAAGCAGGGTGCAAACATGGCCAGTACTCAGAGATGACAAACAGAAAGCCTAAAATAGCCTCCAGAAACCATGGAAGTGCTGCTTGACTTAGAGCAACTAAGAGCATCTTTATCATATTACTCTTGAAAAAGATGAATGGCAGCTTTCTGAAGAAAAATAACCACACAAATAAGAAACTTCATTTAGATGTCACCTAAAATAAGATCTTTATCTAGTTACTGTTACTTTTCTTCCTTTTTATTTTTTCTCCTTGGATAAAAAGTTTGGAATCTACAAACCCAAGTTCTTGAATTTGGTTTGCCATCCATGCAAAAGCATAGAAGGCTGCTTACATGATGTTGACCTTAAATTGCATTCAGGAAGACAGGAGAAATAATTAAAAATAAATGATTCTCGCTTTTGATTCACTAACCATCTTTACTAGGCCAAGCCCATATCTTGTCTTGTTACCTGCTGAAAAGTTAAACTGCATGCAATTTGGTTGGATGCTCAATTACATAAGCAATTGTCAGTGGTGGCTGTGACAATCTCATATTTTGAAAGTGTACTGCTAAGGATCAATATAAGACAAAGATAAAACAAAGAAAAAAATATGATTTAACTGTCTGTTTCTCTTCCTTATGAGCTCATTCATAGTTTATGCCCTTACAAAGCAGTTTTGAAACGCCATTAACAACATATTGTTAGAAGAATTTTTTTTAAATTACTTAAAACTACTTATAAGTTACAGACCATTTTCCTTGAGAACTCTCCCAATAAATGCCTTGCAACCAAGTGAAAAACATATTCCCTTTCCTGCTGTGATTGCACATTTGTACTCTTGAGTGCAGACACATGTTTTTGCAATTTCTCCCTGGCAGCTTGATTAACCTTGAAAAGTTGCAAAATGAATAAAAGAACTTTCATAGTTAACTTTCCAAAGATACTTTGGAAAAAACCCCAAGCCTAATCATCTATTAATAGCTGCTAGGAGTTTTATTAGGTTTTGTGTTCTTCCTTATTTAGTATATAAAATTTCACTTTATAAAATTAATAGTGTCAAAATAAGAGAGTAGAGTTGCATAAAGATACATAGAACTTATATATTGGCCCTTTTATTTGGTATAGGTGTCAAGGTGTTGGTGGGAGTGTGGGGGATGTCACCGATGAGCAACCATGATGGCTTTGTGGTGGATACAGCTTGCCTCAGCAGACCCACCACAAGGGACAGTTTAGCCCCTTAGCCATGAGGGCAGTACTTCAGGAAAGTGTATACAGGAAAAGGAAAAATGCTGCCTGAGAGAGGAGTGAGGAAAAAAAAAAAAAAAGCAAGAAAATCTTGCAAGCACCAAGGTGAGAGAAGAAGGAGGAGGAGGTATTCCAGGTGATGGAACAGAGATTTCTCTGCAGGCCCATTGAGCAGACCATGGTGGAGCAGGTAGGTATTTGCTGAAGGAACTGCAATCCGTGGAGGAGCCACGCTGGAGCAGGGGCAAAGAGCGAGGATGAAAGATTGTCAGAAAGGAACTACTATGGACTGACCACAAACCCCTCATTCCCCACTCCCTTGTACCTCTCAGTAGTGCGAGGAAGAAGTAAAGGAATAAGAAATGAAGGAGTGAAGTTGGTCCTAGGAAGAAGCAGTGAGGAAGAAGGAAGGTGTTTTAATTTGTTTTTGTTTGTCATTACCCACACCTACTTTAATTGGAAAAAAAAAATAAAAATCTAATAATAATTGACAAGTGATCTCCCATGAGCTTTTTCATCTTATTTTCTCTTCCTGTCCTTTTGAGAAGGGGAATGAGAGAACATCTGTATTGGCATCTGGCAGTTAGCCAAGGTCAAACCACCACAACCATGAACTAAGAAATCATCTCTATTGGTGCATACTATTCATAAGGAGAAAAATAGATTCAATTAAAGTTTTACTTATTATTGATTCTCGCATTAATTTTACTATGTTAAAATGAGATCCAGTAATAGAATGCATAGACAGAATAATAAAGTATGTCATTATCCACTTAAACCAGTAATAGAAAAATGTAATATCTTAAATTCTTGTATCACTAGAGATTTCCTTTTTTTTCTTTTCTTTTTTTTTTTTTTTTTTTTTTTTTTTAAATAATGAATAACTGGGCTGTATTGTTGTGCCCAGATTAAAAAGTCTGTATCAAAACACACCATAATCTAAATATAAAAAGAAGATGAGGGGGAAAAGATTGAAGAGTGTCAAATAAACAAGATGCTGTAGGGAAGTGTTCAAATCCATCTAAATAATAATAGTAATGTTAATTTTCTTCATAGTAACTAGTACTGGTCTATATATTGAATTTGTGCTGGAAATAGTGTTGATAATGCATGGATTCTCTGGTTATTGCTGACCAGTGCTTCCATAGAGTCAAGGTCTTTTCAGCTCCTGATACCACCACGCCACCAAGCAGACTGAGGTACACAAGTTGAGACAAGTCACAGCCAGGACAGTTGACTTGAACTGACCAAAGGGATATTCTATATCATATGATTTCACACTCAGCAATAAAATGAGGGGCAAGTTTGGCCAGGAGGCTGTTGCTCAGGGATTGACTGGGCATTGATTGATCAGTGGTGAGCAATTGTTTTCATTTTCGTCACTTGTCTTTTTTTTGGTTTTATTTCTCTCTTTTATATTTCTTTTAATTACATATTATTTTTGTTATTGTATTATTATTGTTGTTGTTGTTCCAATTCTTCCCTCCATCCTGCTGGAGCAGCATGAGGGACTGGCTGTGTGGTTCCTAGTTTTCAGCTGGGGTTAAAGCACGACACTTCTATTGCCACTTGGTTGGTTAGTTTAATTTATTTTGTTAATATGAAGTAGGAAAGATCCTACCATGAAACTCCTATGAAACTGGAGTATAAAGAAGTATTAATATGTTAACAAAGTGATTTGGAGAAAGATGCAAAATCTTTACATATTTAGAGCAGAAGATGAAGACCTAAGATATTAATGTTGACTTCCATTAGAAAGGAAATAAATGCTTTATTGAAAAGTTACAGAATATTTGAAAAAAAAAAAAAAATCCTTGGGCAGGGGCAGGTGTCAGTTCTAGAATTTTCAGAAGATTTTATCAGCAGGAGAGTTTATTCCATGACCAGTTTAATTTTTCTTTTCTGAACTGTAATGTTTTCCATGACTAGATTGTCATATGATAGAGTACTTTGATCTATTTTTGAGTACGAGCAGCTGAAAAGTGTTGATATTTTTCTTAAATTGGAAAGTTGCACATAAACTAGGATTTCATTATAGTCACTGACATAAACTTAAGTAAATTAGGCCTCTGTTTCCTTCACTTCCATATATTCAAGGTATGTATAAATTCATTTTTCAATTACATGGAAACGTAACTACATTACTGAATTATGCCTGTTCAGCTTTCTCTTTTGGAAAACAATGGCACTGCACCTAACCACAACTCAGACAGGCTTCTGTGTCTTATCTAGTCCAACTGTTTCTAAAGGGAAAAATTTAGAAAAATGACATATTGGTACATTCAAGGATGTGGGATGAAATGTTACGGCTACAGTTTTTGATGTTGACCTCAGCACAGTAGTAAGAATGACTTCAGCCCATCTTTTTCACGTGGCTATGGCTTTTACATATTTGCCCACAGACACTGATGGTGTTATCACCTAACAAGCCCGTGTAACAGTTGTTCCCTATGTTTTCTGACAACAAAGCAGTAGTCCAGATGTTTATGGGTTGAATTTCTTCTGCGAACCATTAGCTCAATGTTACTCAATGCGCACTTGAGGAATATAATTGTAGTGCACTGTAATTCTATAAACAGGGATGTTTTAAGTTATTTAAGAACTTCAATGATGTTTATCTTCTAATCCCAATGAAATTAGCAACTGATAAAAGAATCAGATGCCAAAAAAAGACACTTTTCCTTTTGTAGCTCAATCTGATTAATAGCACACACACACAAAAAGAATTATGAGGGGGGAAAAAATCAATTGTGCAGGTGTTGTAACAAATTTATGTGTTCATGGGGAAATAAATATTATAATAATAATAATAATAATAACAACAACAACAACAACAACAACAACAACAACAACAACTAATCAAAAAAAATAAATAACCCTGTTTCAGTAGTTAGGACACAAGTCTACAACAGACAATCACCTGGTATGTATATGCATCAACAATTTCATTATGTATTAAATTTGTGAAAGGTTGAGGTTCTAGTGCAAGTGATAAAAATCAGTTATCATCATATAACTCATCTATTCCTTATTGAATTTATTTCAAACTGAGGAAAACAAGGAATAAAAGAGCTGATGATATTTTTTCATTCTGAATTTTTTGTTGCAAATATTTATGGAGGCTGTGGTTTCCTTTCCTTTTAAACTCTGTATACATGCATATCGATATTTCCTTATTTGCAAATCGCCTTCACTTTTTAATGATTTGTTGTGAGGGGTTTTTGCTCTAATCTTGAACAAGAAATACTGAAGTGTTTCTTGTATAGGATGTGAAATTACCCTCTATTACAGTATGTACTTAAAAGGTAGACACTGTTAATGGCAAAATTATTCTGTAGAGCACTAGACGGGGTTTTTTTGTTTTGTTTTGTTGTAAATTGACCATAATGCATTGCATTCTAACATAATAGTGTGTACTATCTGAATCTGATATCCCTGGGAGAACAGAAAAAGTTATGAAAGAGTAAAGTGCATGTTTACTTTCACTTTATCTTTGAGAGATTTATCTATTCATGTTGTTCTCATCTGCTTCTAAGGAAAAAGTAAGAGGGATCAATGAAAATATTTGTGAAGTAGACAGTGTCCCTTTGTGAAATATAGCAAAATAATAATTATATATATATATATATATATACACATTAATAGAAAGGTGTATCTTTGGATTATATACTATCAGGTTAGAATAAAACTATGGAAAAAAACTAAAAAAAACATATTGGGAAAAAGGTTTTTTTCCAAGACTGCTTCTACAGATGTTCATTAGGTCAATTTAAATGAAAGTACTTTTACAGTCCAGAGTCAAGATTATAAAAAATCCTCCCAAGTTTATAATTCTATGCTTTGGAATAATTAGAGATAATTTTCTTAAGTGCTTGCTAAAATAGGTGGTCCTACTGAATTAAGATATCAGACACATTTTTACAAAAGCTAAATAGTGAAAATTCAGTTATTAGAAATACAAGTTTCTGCTTAGTGAATCTCACAATTTCCAGNCAAGTCTACAACAGACAATCACCTGGTATGTATATGCATCAACAATTTCATTATGTATTAAATTTGTGAAAGGTTGAGGTTCTAGTGCAAGTGATAAAAATCAGTTATCATCATATAACTCATCTATTCCTTATTGAATTTATTTCAAACTGAGGAAAACAAGGAATAAAAGAGCTGATGATATTTTTTCATTCTGAATTTTTTGTTGCAAATATTTATGGAGGCTGTGGTTTCCTTTCCTTTTAAACTCTGTATACATGCATATCGATATTTCCTTATTTGCAAATCGCCTTCACTTTTTAATGATTTGTTGTGAGGGGTTTTTGCTCTAATCTTGAACAAGAAATACTGAAGTGTTTCTTGTATAGGATGTGAAATTACCCTCTATTACAGTATGTACTTAAAAGGTAGACACTGTTAATGGCAAAATTATTCTGTAGAGCACTAGACGGGGTTTTTTTGTTTTGTTTTGTTGTAAATTGACCATAATGCATTGCATTCTAACATAATAGTGTGTACTATCTGAATCTGATATCCCTGGGAGAACAGAAAAAGTTATGAAAGAGTAAAGTGCATGTTTACTTTCACTTTATCTTTGAGAGATTTATCTATTCATGTTGTTCTCATCTGCTTCTAAGGAAAAAGTAAGAGGGATCAATGAAAATATTTGTGAAGTAGACAGTGTCCCTTTGTGAAATATAGCAAAATAATAATTATATATATATATATATATATACACATTAATAGAAAGGTGTATCTTTGGATTATATACTATCAGGTTAGAATAAAACTATGGAAAAAAACTAAAAAAAACATATTGGGAAAAAGGTTTTTTTCCAAGACTGCTTCTACAGATGTTCATTAGGTCAATTTAAATGAAAGTACTTTTACAGTCCAGAGTCAAGATTATAAAAAATCCTCCCAAGTTTATAATTCTATGCTTTGGAATAATTAGAGATAATTTTCTTAAGTGCTTGCTAAAATAGGTGGTCCTACTGAATTAAGATATCAGACACATTTTTACAAAAGCTAAATAGTGAAAATTCAGTTATTAGAAATACAAGTTTCTGCTTAGTGAATCTCACAATTTCCAGAGCTGCATTAAAAAAATAAAAAAATAAAAAAATAAAAATCACTTTAGTTAAGACCTCCTGCAGGTTATTAATGATTTAATTAATGTTGAGCTAACAAATAAGCACATGCACATATGCAATTAATAATCTAACTTCCTCTGAGTTTCTGGTTTCTGGCTTTTTTGGATACAAAAATTTAACTTGATATGTAGAGGAGATAAGGGTTTGCCCTTCCTATAACTTGATGCAATTGACACAATTAAGGGGGAAATCACAGAATTGTAGAATGATTTGGGTTGGAAGGGACCTTAAAGATTATCTAGTTCAGTACAGGCCCAGATAAATGTCTCTCTCTGTCTTTCGTATAAGCTCCCCTTTAAGTACTGAAAGGCACCAACAAGACCTCCCCAGAGTTTTGTCTTCTCCAGGTTAAACATCCCTATCTCTTTCAGCCTTTCTTCATTGAAGAGGTGTTCTAGCCTTCTGACCACTTCTGTGACCCTTCTCTGGACCTGCTCCAACTTGCCCATGTCTTTCTTGTACTGGATAAACCCAGAGCTGGATGTAGTACTCTGGGTGGGATTTGACCAGAGCAGAGTAGAGGAGGTCACTCCAGGTTGTGTGTAGATGTAGGCACTTCTGCAAACTTTGATAGTATAACTTTGAGGAGTGACAAATAAAGATTGTTAAAAAATCACGTCTAAGTCCCTGGTTATTATACACAAGTGTTGCAGTCCATGAATTCCATAGGCAACTCCTCCATTTCTATTTCTAATGCTACAGACATTTTCTTGAAGACTGAATAAGTATCTGTAGGTTACCCTGGCTGATTTTACTATTGGCGTGACAACAGCTGCATAAGATTCTATTTTCCTGATTTTATTGGGAGTCTGTTGCTTACATGAGGCCATTACTAAACAGAAAATTGACTTTAAACTTGATTTCCTTAGGTCATTTAAATGCAAGATTACATTACTGTCACGTCCTTTATCTTCTTTGAAAAGTGAAACTGTCATGCAGTTCAATTTTTAAGTATTAAGACCTGACTTTGTTCCTACCTTCACATTAAGAGTTTTCACAGAGCTTCCTTCTCCATAAAGAATTAATTTAAGACTAGTATTTGCTGCATCTTTTTTTTTCTTTTTTTTTTTTTTTTTCCCCCCTGTTGTTTTCTTAGCATGAACTGTTCCTGAACACATAGTGCTTTCCAGCATGAAGTGTGCATTCTATATATTTGATCTATGAGTATGGAGCAGTTGTCGGAGTGGATAATAGACACTGCAATACTCGTCATAGTAGTTACTTTTCACAGGTACTGTCTTTTCTTTATCACTTGCTGTTACTTTCCAAATTAAAACACTAAAAATGTGCAGAAATTCTGAATGTAAATACAAGCAGAGAGAGGCAGGGAGAATGAATGGATTATTTTGTTCATAAAACTAAACTTCCTATTTGTGTATCTCAAATGTTCCTTGTGGCTTTTCTACTGAGTTGATTTGGAAAAGAGTATGCCCCAGATAAGTGAAGGCTACTGACACTGTGAAATTATAGTATTTGATAAGCTAAGTAGAACTTTCTGTCTCTTACTTCAAAAACCTTTAAGGTACAAACTAATAACCTATTTCACCAGGTTCCTACTGTGCCTGTAAGCGAATAGGATTAATGTAGACAGGTATTTTTGCATTAAACAAATCATTGTGCATTATTTTATCAGTAATAACAAATACCAACACATTAGTAGAAACCTGTCTTTCTGAATGTCATTGTAAAGTGAAATTGCAGTAACTCTTAGTGTTAGCAACCAACATGTATGAAAGAGGTTGAATGCTAAAAATTATCATATTTCATTAGCTGCCGGAATTTTCCTGTAATACAGATTATTTTAATGTCATGTAGCTTTGCCAGATTAATTTGTTTCCAGTCACTGAAAACTTACAAGAAAGAAGATTTTTTAACTTGCATTTTATGCAAATAATATACATTATCAAAATTTAGCATGATACATTCATATATATGATTGTCTCACTTTAGTCATTAGTCTTTAGACAGTGCCTTCAACAAGAAGGGAAACTGGTATTCACTTGGAAGAAATACTGTTTTACCTGTGGCTCAGTCCTGTAAAATAATATAAAAGCCTTCGACTTTCAATGGAGTTTCACAGGAACTCATCACAAAACCAGAATTGTTGAAGTAGGAAGGGACCTTTGGACATCCTGTAGTCCACATGACCTGCTCTGAGCAGGGTCACATTTGTTCAGGGAGCTTTCCAATCAGGTTTTTAGTATTTCCCAGAATGGAAATTCTCAGCCTCTCTGGGCAATCTCCTCCAGTGTTTGAGCACCATCACAATAAAGATAATATTGATGTCCACTGACTTGTATTTTCTTACTGGAAGCAACTGAGGAGTTGCTAGATCTATATTCATACCAAGATATATTAATACCTAACGCTGGGGGAAGACCCTTCTCATCTTTCTCTTGTCTAGGCTGAACAACCCCATCTCTCTCAGCCTCTCCTGGTATGACAGTTGCTCCAATGCCTTAGTCATCCTCTTGGTCCTTTGATGAACTCACTCCAGTATGCCCACATCTCTCTTATTCTCGGGAGACCAGACTTGGACACACCACTTCAAATGTAGCTTCACCAGCACTGAATAGAGAGATAGTATAATTTCCCTTGACCTTCTGGCAACATTTTTCCTCAAGAAGTTCAGAAGGCTGTTGGTCTTCTTTGTCGCTTGGCCATATTGTTGCCTTATGGTCAACGTGTTGTCCTCCAGGTTCTCAGCTCTTTCTCAGGGAAACTGCTTTCCAGCTGGTTGATTTCCAGCACATGTTGATATATAGGAGTAACTCCTGCCCAAGTACAGAACTTTGCACTACCTTTAAATGAACTGCATGAGGTTCCTTTCTGCCCATTTCCCCAGCCTGCTGAGGTCCTTCAGGATGACAGCAGGCTCATCTGGTATATCAGCTAGTCTTCCCAGTTTTGTGCCATTCAAATTTGCTGAGGGTGCACTCTGTCCAATCATCCAGGTCATTAATGAGGACACTGGACAGTACTGAACACAGTGTCAATCCCTGCTGTACAACACTAATGAATGGCTTCCAGCTGGACCTCCTGGCACTGTTGATAATGTCTTGAACTCTTCAGTTCAATCCACTGTCCAATTATCTGCCCCAAACTTTATAAGTTTGTCAATGATGAGGACTGGATTTAGGCTTCTGGTTTAAGCTGAGATCTTTAGATTTTTTTCCAGTTGACTGAAGTAGACTTTTTCTAATTCTTCCTGATCAGGTGGTCTGCATGTACAGCATGACCCACATTGGTCTGCCCTCTAATTGTCATCCACAGGTTTTCAGTTGGCTCATCATTTATCTCCAGGTAGATCTCCGTGCATTCCCATAAAGGACAACTTTACTACCATTGTCCTGGTTTACCAAGATACTGTCTCTTACTAGCAACTCCTTGGTTCTTCAAGAGGGTCCCACAGACATAGAAGCCAAATCTTATTGCTGCTGACAGGAATATAGAGGATCTGGTGTTAACATACAGAATCTGTTCACTTCTCCTCAGGACCTTACATATACCAGCAGGATCAAAGAGAATACAACTTGGGCCTCCTTGTTCTTGGACCCCTAGGCCCTTCTCACCTCCAGACCTAAGTCAATTTAAACGCACCAAGAATGTCCTTTGGCAGCTTAGTCGGTGCTCATATAGAAAAGCAATACAGGGTAACAATTCAAGGGCCAGACAAGCCTTAGCAAATTTCTAACAACATCTTCAGTCCAAGGCCCCAGCAAGCAGTAAATCTCCCTTCACAGCAGGTCGGTTTGGTAAATGGGAACCTCCATGCCTTGTTGCAGAGAGTGTCCCCAGTAGTATCATTCACCGCTTCTTCCTGGTGCTGCTGAAGGGCTCAGTCTTAGCTGTCTCAGTTGCCTTGTTGGAGGGAGCTCCAGGGCACCGAATATTTCTGTAGTTGCAGAACTGCAGGTAAAGCAATAACCATTCTTCTGGTGCAGGGATCACATGTTTCCAGCCTTTACCATCACAGCAGTTTCCATTTCCCCAGTAGATAAGCAAAGACTCTACTTACACCTCCTTCAGTATAGTTGCTGGTCAAGGCTTTTGTATCTGCAGGATTTCACAGAAGATCCAGACAATCTTTCTCAGAATTTTTGATGCTGATCTGCCCACTGACCTCCTCTTTCAGTTCTTTCACTTCACAATACAATATTCCACGTAAAGAGGGGTTCCAGCAAAGATGGAACTGGGCTCTTCTCAGATGTACACTGCAAAGTAGCAAGAGGGAAAGTTTGCAAGTTCATACACTGGACATTTCTGTCAGACATGGAAAAATTGTCTCTACTTATTCTATGATTTGAAGAAATACATTTTAAAGCCAGTATATTTTGCAATTTACCGAAGTTTAAAACCAGCTAATATTCCAAATATCATTGCTAGTCATCTTTATTGTAATATTTGTGAAAAGCAAAGGAGGCTAAAATGAGAGTGAAAAGTTAAAGAGACATTAGATACTAATCCTTAACTATTGCTTCTTCTGTACTTCTTCCAGTAATCCGAATGTCAGTAAAAATTCCTAGTTAAATTTTATCAATTTAATTGGAATTAAATAATTGGACTAATGCATGAAGTACTGTAAATCCTGTAGCAATGAATAGACAATAATCTCCTTGTGTAAGAGGTTTTAAACATGTTATATAGCAAGTTATAAATAATTTAATAGTTCACTTTCTGGATACTTAAGCATATTTGTCATGGTTTAACCCCAGCCAGCAGCTAGGACCATGTAACTGCTCACTCACTTGCCACTTAGTGAATGGGGAGAGAACTGGAAGGGATTTAGATTAAAATAGAAAACTTGTGAGTTAAGGCAAAGACAGTTTAATAGGTAAAGCAAAAGCCATGCACACAAACAAAGTAAAACAAGGAATTCATTCGCTACTTCTCATCAGCAGTCAGGTGTTCAGCCATCTCCAGGAAAGCAGAGCTTCATTAAGTGTAATGATTACTTGGGAGGAAAAAACACTGTAATTCCAAACATCCCCCTCTGCTACTTCCTTCTTCTTCACTTGCCTTTGTGTGTTGAGCATGATGTCATATGATATGGAGTATCCCTTTGGTCAGTTGGGGTCAGCTATCCCAACTCTGTTGCCTCCTAACTTTTTGTGCCCTCCTACCCTATTTTCTGGAGGGGCGGTATGAGGACAAGAAAAGGCCTTGGCTGTTTAGCAACAACCAAAGCCATCAGTGCACAATCTACGGAATTCTTATCCCAAATCCAAAACATAGCACCACACTAGCCATCAGTTATGAAAGTCAATTTTTTTCCCAGACTGAAGCAGGACAATATTATACTTGAGTAAAAGAAAGAAAATAGTTCCATACAAAAGGCATGTTTCTGGATATTCTAGGTAAGTACAGTTACTAAACACCTGTGTTAGATAACTAGTTTCAGAAAGGTAATCTTTATTCATTTGTTTTATGTAAAAAATTCCACAAGTAAATAGGTCAACATAGCTACACCTTATTTATGATTTCACGTCCAAATTTAGAAATAAATCCAATCAGGTAGATGTTCCAATTGCAACTGTACAGTCAACTAAGAAATAATGGAAGCGTGAAATAAAGATTTATCTTACACTTTCTGAACAAAAAGAATCAACACTATATACCAATATAGTTCTTCCCATTACAAAAAAAATCTTATCTATCTTCTATTAAATATGCAGCCAGAAAATCATTTCACTCCTGGTTGTGCTGTTACTAGCAGTGGAACAAGTCTGAATACAAAGAAAAGAATGAATCACAGTTGCTAAAACGAATTTAGTAAATCCTCTTTTCACTTTCTATTTCAGTCATGATTTTGCTACTGTCAACACTTTCTTGGATGTGATGCTTAACAGTGACAATACGAATTGGCATATATGCCCATGTAAATGTGTGCTTGAGAGACAGACAGGAATTAAATACAGTAAGGAGATGGCATTTTTTTGAAGCCCAGTCTGTTGAAACCTGTTTATGAGTGGGAAGGTCTAAAGACTGATGTGTTGTGAAAAAGATCTAATAAGTTTATTTGGTTTACTAATTTGCAGTGAAAAACTGATTTTCATCTAAATTTACCTTAAATATTTAGAGGCTTCTTGTAACCGTCAATGTCCCAGTGCATGACTGATTTTTTTTTTATTTTTTTTTTTAAGAAAATATTCAAAGGGTAACTGGTTTATAAGAAATGAAATACCACATATACCTGTCAATAGTTGATACCTCAGGTATTTTTTCTGAACAGTTACCACCATTTTTTTTTAACAAGAAAGAAAGAATATGGCTTTCTTTTCAGAAGAAAACATTGTCTATACATGCTACCTTTCGAATGCAGTGAGACTGGCTGCAAATTACATAATTTTGTAGTATCTAGATTTTACCGTATCAGTTGTTTTCATTTAAGTTTTCACATTGCAATAGAACCTTCAGAAGTAAAGAAAGTGAAGAAAGAAGTTGCCTAGGTAGTCTAAGGAAGGATATTTATACTAAGGTGATATGAGCCATCCATATACGAGTATTGTCCTGGAATTCAGAAGGATATAGAAAAAACTTATTGACTCTAATCACTATATTAGTTTGAAAGAATGGAATCCTTAAAATGTATTAAAATTAATAAAAAAACAGAGAAAAGATAAAAGAAGAATATATAATAGTAGTATGAAAAATGGAGCTGTAAAGTTAACAAAACTCATGGAAGTGAAAATAAAGATACTGAATTTTTCTTTTTTTTTTTATACAACTTTTTTTTTTTTAGAATAAGGTTATATAACTCTAAGCAAACATCTTGTCACAGATGTTCTCATTTTTAATTAGAGAATATCAATCTCAATTCACATTATAAACTATAAATAATACTTAGTCCATAGGTATTAAAATTAATCTCATAGACTTTCTGATTATTTTGTCAAGTATGAATTCTAGAAGCTGAATAGACATCTCTGAGGTATAAATATCCTTTACTGCTTCCAAAGACATTCTGAGAATCATGGAACTTCAGAAAAATGTTCCCTTAAAATCTGAAATACAGATATTCATATAAAAAATATAAAGATGGATATTACAATGGAAAACACTTTTTTTCTGGTAAGGTGTAGCAGCCATACATAGTAAAGTGGAAATGGGACTCAAAGGTGGAAAAACAAAACCCTGGGTGGGTTTTGTTTGGTTGTTTTTGTGTCTTAGCTTGGTTTTTTTTGTTGTTTGTTTGTGGTTTTTTTTTTCCAAACAAAAGCACACTAACAAACACCTGCATTTCTTATTAACAATGGGCTGAAGACCTGGTTTCATATTTTTATCTTCAAACCTTTTTTTTTTTTTTTTTAAGTTCTCTAAAGGGTAGTTTTATGGTGATTAGGTTAACATTTTAGAGTATATAAACATACACATACCTGTTTAATATTTCGCAAGTACATTATTTATTTGAAACATAACCCTAATTTCAAATAATCCTAAAAATGATCAAAAGGACTAGGATTTTTGAGACTTTATTTTTCAAGCCAGACATTGCTGTGTCAACAAAATGTTCCCAAGTAGGCATTCCCTCAAAAATTTCAGTGGAGGCACTTGATTTTCCCCAAGTTTGAGCTATGAAGTCACTTATTATTCTCTGTATTTTTCATTTTTATTTCTTGCCTTTCATAAGGACATCACTTTAACTACTTAGACATTAGTATGTTTTTATACTTCATTCTAATTAGAAAGTTCACAACATGTTAGTACCTGTAACAAAGAAAGATTTTTACTTGTTATACATACATCTTAGGGAGCAAATGGAATTGTTACGTGAATGATAATACATAAAATTTACGTTACTGAACTCTAAAGAAAAACAGCAGACCTGCTCTTAAAAGACAGAGAAATCACGATAAACTTATTTTAAAAAAAATAATGATAAAAAACAAACAAACAAAAAACCCACAAAAACCAAAACAAATCAAAACAAAACAAAAAAAAAAGGCTGGGAGGGGTCAGATGGGACAGAGGTATGTTACGCAGTCTGATACCAGATGCTTGCAGAAGACAAAAAAATTAAGAAGGCTTTATTGTATATACTCTATTCTCAATGTTAATCATACAGACACTTGCTAAGCAAACACAGCTGTCTGTCAAGCAATTGTCAGCCAAAGGAAGGAAGGAAGGTAGATATCATGAGACTTAAGCTTCAAAGCTTCATTATAAGATAGAGGTCTAATATTATAAAGTTGACCTGAAGGAGCAAAACTCAGTAAAGAAAGAAATCTGTGTAGCAATAATCTACACTGTTGTATGTCTTCTAGCATGCTAATACATTTCTATGTTATTTATAAAGTCATAGAATAGCCGGTTGAAAGGGATCTCAAGGATTATCTGGTCCAACCTTTCTTAGCAAAAGCATGGTCTAGACAAGATGGCCCAGCACCCTGTCTTGCTGAATCTTAGAAGTCTCCAATGCTGAGGAAAATTCTACTTCCCTGCAAAGATTATTCCAATGTCTGGCTGATTGTTCTCATTAAGAAAAGTTTTTCTGTCGTGTCTAATTGGAATCTCCCCAGGATTAACTTGTACACATTACCCCTCAGCTTTTCCATGTGACTGCTTGTAAAAACAGAGTTTCCATCTACTTTAGAGCCACCCTTTAAATACTGGAACATGGTGATAAGGTGTTCCTTAAGCCTTCTTTTCTCAAGGCTGAACAAACCAAAGTCTCTCAGCATTTCCTCATATGACAGACTTCCCCATCCTTTGATCATCTTCATTGCCCTTCTCTGGACCCTCTCCAGCCTGTCAACATCTATTTAGTATAACAGGGACCAAAATCAAACAGTGTTCCAGGTGTGGAACAAGCAGGTGTGACAAGCTCTAATTCGAGTGGATAATGACTTCTTCATCTCTGTTGGTGATGCCCTTGTTGATACAACCCAGAATTTTCCATTTGGCCCACATTTTCCTTTCACTTATGATAGAAGTGAACCTCTGAGGCATTAAGGTGAATCTTGATAGTTGATAGGAAGTTCAGTCTTATGTACTTGGCATTGTTTCTTAATATTGCTCTTTTTTTCCTTTCAACATCTTTTCAATGGACCCATCGGTAAATGTTTCATGTTTAATTCAGTCACTATGTTCCTAAATAACTCATGACTTGAAAAACGAGGAAGATATTCTCATAAATTCTATCTTATTTAAGTGAATGTATTTTTATTTATTTACTTTTACCCCACCATTGTAACCAACTCGTGTGCTGGTCTGTTTTGCTTAACTACTTCATAATAATTCTAAATTGTCCCTGAGGGATGTTGCAGCTGTATTTCAAACTTTAAAAAAACCTGGAAACATACTGTGGCTGAAAATTCACTGCTTAATGTTATCCAGTTTCTACAGCAACATCGTCCCCATTTTACCAACTGTCACATAGCTACTCATAGACAGTGATTTATAAAAACAAGTAGCAAGGGGAAAATTACCTGCAGGGAACATGACAGATTATGCAAAGAAGTACCATATAGCAAAACCTGAATTTGTTTGTTGGTACGTACAGCTGATCATTAACAATCTTTGCATTTTGAACATGAAGAATGTAAAAATAGAAAAATATTTGAAAAGTTAGTGCTTATATACCTGACATATTTTCATGCAGGCAAGAACATAATCTAGAAAGAATTGAAGTGGTACAACAGGGAATGATTATTTAGTAAATATATCTTGAAAAGAATCAGTCTCAAAAGATGAGACTTGGAATCATAAAACAGTTTAGGTTGGAAGAGACACCTGGATGTCACCTGTACCAAACACTCTCTCAGATCAGGGCCAGCTGTGAAGTCAGATGTAGCATCAAAGTTAGATAGATCCCCCAGGGTCATCTCTAGTTTTAGTTGCAGATATCTTCAAGAGTGGAGTTTCTATGAACCTCTCAGAGAAACCTGTTCTGATGTTTAACCAACCTTCTATGAAAAATATTGTGACTTTTGTCTGCTGCCTGTTGTTCACTCCAAGGAAAGTCATACTTCTCTATAATCACAGAATGATATGGGGTTGCAAAGCATCTCTGGAGATCATCTAGTCCAACCCCCTGCCAAAGCAGGTCCTCCTAATGCAAGTTGCACAGGAACATTTCTGGGCAGGTTTTGAATGTCTCCAGAGACAGAGACTCCACCACCATTTTGGACAGCCTGTTCCAGTGCTCTACCACCCTCAAAGTAAACAAGTTCCTCTTCATGTGTAGATGGAACTTCTTAAGTTCAAGTTTGTGCCCATTGCCTCTTGTCCTGTCGCTGGGCCCCGCTGAAAAAAGTCTGGCGCATTTTATATGTGTTGATCAGATCCCTCCTCAGCCTTCTCTTTTCCAGACCCTCAGCCTTCCCTCATAAGACAGATGCTCTAAGCCCAGTATTATTTGTGTGCTTGGGAGACCAAAACTGTCCTTGAGGTGTGGTCTCACAAATAACAAACAGGGGAATAACTTATTCCCTTGTCATGCTGGCTATACTTTCAGTAAAACGGTATGGGGTATGCTGTATTAGCACATTGATTTTCAGTCAACTAACTGTTAACCAAGATCCCCAGCTCCTTTTCTAGAGAATTGCTACCTAGGCAGTTAGACCACAGACTATACTAAAAATAAACCATTCTGCCAGAAATGTAGGATTTTTCATTTGCATTTGTTGTATTTCATAATGATTCCATTAGACACAGGAGACTGTATCAAAAGCCTTGCTAAAGGGAAGGCAAATGACATCCAATTTTCCACTCTCAGTTAGTGCCTCAGTCATCTCATCATACAGAACAGTTTAGCTGATCACTCAGAGTTCATGCTTTGCAAATATAAATCACTGTTCCCAGTTGCCTTCCTGTTCCCCAACATAGCCTTTAGGTATATTTGCTCTGTGATCTTCCCAAAGACTGTAGGGAAGCTGTAGCTCCCCCAAATCTTCTTCTTGTCTGTTTTTAACATAGAAATGTCATTTGCCCTTCCTCAGTCATCAGGACCCTTCTGCAGTTCCAATTACCTTTCAGAATGGGAGAGGGTCGCCTCATAATCATACTTGGCAGTTCTTTCAGGAGTCTTGAATGCATCATTTCAGGGGCTCTGAACATGTATGTTTTCTCAAGTAGGTTCTATTTTAAGCCTGTATTAGGAGGGTAGTACTTCTCTCCCACAAGCTTGGTGACTCAACATGGAAATCTGGAACTACAGACCAGGTTGGTAGAGGGTGAGGAAAGAAATACCTCAGTACCTCAGACTTATCCACGTCCTCCATCACCACATTTCATTTCCCATTTGTCAGGTGGTTAGTATTGTTCTTGGCTTGTTGTCATTGCCTCTGGTCCTGCTCAAGTCCTTCCCATTTCCTTTCACAAGCTCTACCAGTTTCAATTTGAGATGAAATTTCATCTCCCTAATTCCCCCCTGTGCATGCTCCTATGTTGCATTTATACTCCTCTTTATAATCTGTGCCTTTTCCACCTCCCACTTTCATTTTTCCCTTTAGCCTAAGTCAGGTACTCCCCGCTGGGCCAAGCTGACCTTTTCCTATTACTGCTTGTTTTCTTACTGTTGAAGATGTGCTGTTCTTGTGTTTTGAGGAGACTGTCCTTGAAGACAGACCAGTTCTCATAGACTCCATTGGCCTTCATGATAGCCTCTCAAGAAAGGGAGATTTTCAGGTCCTGGGCAAACCAGTATCCATGCTTTTGCAGCCCATAGTCTTTAGTCTGCTTTTTGCTTTCCTCAGGACATTAAATTCTATCTCACGATCTCAGCAGCCAAGGCCACCATTGACTACCATATCCTTGGATAGTTCTTTTTCCTTTGTTATTAGCAGACTCAGTGAATAACCTTTTCTTTCTGGCCCATCCAGCACCTTTATCACAGATTTTTCTCCCAGGCACTGGAAAACACTTGCTTTGTTTGTGCCCACCATGGTGTCCTCTCCATGAGCTCCGGAGTTGTTAGAGTCTTCCATAAGAGTCAGATTCTATGATAAAGATATTTCTTCTGCTTGTTTTAAGAACATACATGCAGGCCCCAATCTCCTTCATCATGTCCCACAGAGACTTTTGGTTATCTTTGATCTACTCAAAATCTTCCTTAGCATTACACTTTTTGCAAAGAATGGTAGTTACATTGCTGAACAAACTTTGCCAATATTTCTGCAGTGTCCTAGGTCCAAAAGATTCAACAAATCCCATAAAAGAGTAGGTCTCTCAGAAGGGACTCTGCCACTACTTGTATCCACCATTTCCTCTTTGTGCTTAAGGTTCCAGTCGGATGATTATGTTCCAAATGCTTTCCCTAGAAAATTCAGTCCTCTCAAACGCGCTGAAGGATAAAAAGACCTTATCTTGTCAATAGAAATCATAAATTCTCTTGTGAGTTCTTTAGAGATTGTGAAGAGAAGAGATTGTGAGTTATGAGAGGGAGAAATATAAGGAATGTGCACAATAGCATTCAAAATATCTCTAAGATACGACCATTTTGAAATAAATTTGAACACTCTGATGTTGCATGCTGTCCACCCCAAAAACCTTGCACGTTGAGCAAGCCTTTGTTGTGAGGAGATAAAACATTGTTCGATACCGCCACCTCATATAACCAAAGCAAACTTTTAATTCCATTATAAAGCAATATAAGTATTTGCTGAGTAAGTTCAAATGATGTTGAACTGTCCAATTACTGAAATGTGAAAAGGTGAGAATGTAGGTTATTAAAGACTTGAAAGATGTAATTTTATTCACCTTAATTATTTTCTGTGCTTTAGCTTTGGTCTTTTCTACTGCGTACAACTCATATGAAAGACACTGTGACTCTTACAGTCTCAAAATAAGATAAGAGTAACGAGGAAGTATCACACCTCGACAAATAGAAGAGTTCTTAGAAAACTTAGAGGTCATATAGCCATTTCTACTTTATAATAACCTTTTATGTTGAAATCTAATTTATGTTTGGAAAGGAAATTGGAATGCAGATTTGGGTATAAGACCTCTTTCTCATACAAAGTTCAATTTCATATTTGTAATTAAATGTTCATCTATCTTATTGTAAAGAAATTAAGAATAATATCTCAATGTAAATTTCTCTCACCTATCAATAGATATATAGAACTTACGTATTGGTTTGAATTGCTCTTGTTGAAGTAATTCACATGTTTGACTATGCATCCTAGAAGACTTCAGTGAAGTAGAATACTTTTTTAGATATTATCAAAATCAATTTATTTTCATTCATATTACATATATATTTAAAATAATGGGAATAAGGATATGAGTGTGTCTTCTGCTCTTTTTTTTTTACACTTTTTGGGAGAATAAGCTTAGGTTTTCCTTATGGAGGAATTTTAAGGGTACAATTCATCTGTTCATTGGAAAATCTTTCGTTATTTGAGTTTGCATTGTTTTAACACAAACAAACACCTTTTGTTGTTTCTAACTATTTCAGAACTTAAACTTCTTTTAAGAGCATTGGCTTAGTCTTGTGGAATACTTGATGGAAAAGCTGAGGACTAAGAATGTATGTGCATACTGTGTAGCTCCCAACCATACAGGTTTGAGCCAGCAGGATAACTGAATGTGCACAAAATAATATTTCTCAGCAACCTTCACAAATGTTCCCAAATCACGTCTGTTAACTCCATCGCTTCCCCATTTCCAGCAAGAGACTGGTTTTGTCCCATTCATGAAACATGAGCATACCCACTCTCCAGTAAGCTTCAGTGCTTTAGTAGAAGATAGCCAAAGACTTAAAAGTACAATGTACCATAAGAATAAAACAAGAAAAACTCTTCCCATGAATAACAGAGAATTTACTAAGTGAAAATTTCAGATAATCTTACAAATGTTACTAGGCTACAAGCTTTCAGGGAAAACGCAGGAAAGTATTTAGTCTCTGCCAACCTGATTGAGAAAAGATTCCTTCTTCATACCAGATCTGGTAAGCAAATTAACCCTGGTTACACGAAGAGTAATAAGCACCTAAGAGTTTTCTCAAAAAAGCTCCTCAAGCACCAACATCACATTTTGCTGGGAAAAAAACCTCTTCAAATTCTTAAGAGACTGATTCTGATTTAGTCCATTTGTTTACCAAATTAATTGTCAATGAAATAGTGAATTGCTATTATACAATGTATAACTATTATTACGCAACATATTATAAAATAATTAAAGGTAGGTAGAAAACTAACTTTTGTCCATGATTAGTATTCCTTTAAACTTTGCCCAAATGTATATATTTTATAATTATAGAGATAATGCTTCTTCTCCCAAGATACATCTTTTAAAAGCATAAAAAGCCTAAGATACTTTGCAAAACATATATCACACTGCAATATCTAAAAAACATTGAGTCCTAAAAAGCAAGCAAACATAGAGTCATGAACAACTGAATTTATAATTTAACATGAAAACTTCAAACCCTCTGGCACAGTCCACTAGTAATTTATTTTAATGCCAGTTGTAAACTGGTCATTCAATTTTTTTTTTTTTGGTTGGTTGTTTTTTGAGGTTTGGAGTTTGGTTGTTGTTTTTTCTTTTTTCCTTCTAAATTTCTGTGTAAATTCTATGAGGTTTTCCTTTTTTCCTTCCACCTTTCAGTAATAACAAATCTTCTATGGCACTTAATCAAAAGTACTACAAATATATAATTGTGTATATATTCATGCACACACATGCACAAATCTTATACATAACCTTTATCAAAGTTATGAATAATTAAATAATCATATTTTATTCATTCAGAGAGTTGCAGGCTAGAGCAATTAACTATTTGGTCTTCAAAGACTGCTAATACCTTACAGATTTTACTAGCCAGAGATGAAATTCTATTCCGTAGGGATTTTTACTGGAGCACACACAGACACACTCACTCACATCCTTACATGTACTTGTACATACGTTATGTTTTGCGAAGTAATGTATTAAAGTCCTGAGTCAGTCTTGTTTCCGAGAGTTCAATTTGATTTTACACTCAGGGAAGCAAATCTCAACTCCTGTTATATCTAAGACAAAAGAGAAAATAATAATAATAATAATAAAAAAAAAACAAACAAACAAACAAAAAAGACCAAATAAACAACAAAACAAATAAAAAGATATTTAAAAGTCTGTATAAGTAACCAAAGAAATCAGAACTAATACTTTCTATTTGTACTAATAATTAAAAATATTAAAATTCATTTTAAAATTATAGATGGAGGGATACAGTTTATATAAAGGTCAACATATTTCTTTATTTTAGAAAGGGATCTACATTTCTTAGTTGGCTAAATGTTGAGAGAGTTTTGAGACACTATAGCTTTATAACAAAAATAGAGTTGTTTGAAATTCTGAAGGTGTTTGATCAACAGTGTTTTAATACTGAATAATAATCTTTTGGTCTGCCTAATGGAAAAGAACGACATAGTTATATCTATTGGACTCTCAGAAACTAGTTCTTTTCCAAAACATTAGTAACTAAGTGGAGTGTAGATTTTATAGCCACTTGGCTCTTATTGTATTTGGATGTAGACTATAAGTTTAATGTTTGTAGCTGACAGCATTTTCATAATATTTTTTACTCCCCAAAAAATCCCAGTAAGTGTATTTATCTTATATCAATAGTGGTAAAATCTACTTTCTTTTAGAAAAGATTGGAAAAAAGAAAACAGTGTGTGAAAGTGTACTTTTTTAGTTCATAAAACCTCAGTATCAATGTGATCATTTCAAACAGATTTTTTTTTTTTTTTTTTAACATACTTCAGGTGTATGGAACTGAAAAAAAAAAAAAAAATTGTTTGTTTAAATTGTACATAGATATGAGTCATATGCAGCTTTTATATATCCACTACAACCTGTACATGTAGACGACTTTTACCTCTATAATAGAAATAGCCTCTACATCTGTACTCGACACAGTTAACTGACCCAAAACCAATGGATTCTTGTCATATATAAGTTCTTCCTTAAGCAGACTTTCATATAAACTTCTGAGCCCTCTTCAATGTGAATATTAGAACAATTATTTTCTGAACTGAGAAGACCTGAAGGAAAATTCTAAAACAGCTGAAGTTGATAGGAATTGCAGTTGACTTCAGCATTATTTATGGAAACAGTCCAGATATGATTAGGTTAAAATGTGTTTTTCTTATTCAGAAACAGGCATTTAGCCATTGGAAGCCATTTCAATACTTGAAAAACATTTATTTATTTTACAGAGTTGGAAAATTTTCAGAATGTAAACTCAGGTATTTCCCCAGTAAATATTCCTAGAAAGCGAAAGAAAAATATTTGTTTTCTACTGAAAGGTAGTTAAATTTATCTCCCCTGTGTTTTCTTCTCCCATTCCCTTGTGTGATCTTTATTCCAAACGCATGAAGATCACCAGCTTAAATTTCCCTGGTAGTTTCACACAAATGCACAAACAGAGCACCACATTCCCCAGTAGCTGACACCCAGAGCTCTTGTCCTACTTGCTGGCTAGTTCAATGTAATGTTCACAAGGAGAGGCTCAAAATAGGGAGGGTATCCACACAGAAGACAGGGATATGATGTAGTAAGAATGTAGGACAGGCTGTGGTGATCACACTAACACTCAGTCTGAGAAATATAATGACCAGCTTCTAATAATATGTAGAATATGTCTATGTATCTCCCTTTTATCTCCCCTTTCCCAAGCTTGTTCTTTCCTGGTTGGTCTTGATCTCTCCACCATTCCATAAAAATCCAAACTCTCTGTTTTATTTAAAAAATCATCTTTCCCTGCATCCTCAAGGATGTAAGTCAGTCATCCCCAGTAAGTCCTATAGCCCTTAAGGCAGAAACTCCTCTAGTTTGCTTCAATTTACCTGCTAACAAACCCTTTGTACATAATGCAGTGACTTGCAGCTGCACAGTTGGACAGGGAGATGAAAGATGAAATTCAGTTGCTGTAATGGGAAAATGGTGTTGTGATATTCATGCTTTTTGACAGTCCTTAAAAAATGATTCAACTTTAGAATGTGTATTTCAAAATTGCAGGACCAAGGTAAAGTTTGCTTACTACTGTTTGGAACAAGCATCATTTTTGAAGCATGATTAGTATTTTTTTCAGGAGCATGTTTTAGTGAGAGCAGAGGCCTGTAACATCTATAAAGTAGGAATTCATGAAGAAGGACATAATGCTGGCTTGCCCTGACCCTAAAAAGAAGTATACTAACTTAGTGTTAGCAACACTGCGTAGTATGTACACTGTATAACGACAATATATAAGTAGGTTGTAACACTATAAAGTCAAAGTTAGGAACAATCTGTAAGTATTTTACTTAAGCTTGTGACCACCAAAAGGACAAAGATATATGTAGCTCCACATAGCAAGGGGTAACTATGATGTTAAATGCTGTGGAGAAAAAAGTTGTGTTTAAAACCAAACTGAACCAAAAAAGAAAAAAAAAAGCAATAAAAAAAGCAACAACAACAATAAAGCAACAGAAATCCTTGTGGCAACTTTTGTGACCCATTTGCTTTTAAACAAATTGCTTTAACTTACTAATTTGATCTAAGAATAAAAAGTATTAAGATGGGGAGCAGGAAATCTTTAAACGTGTCTTCTTTAGTTTAACCTTTTAGCATATTTTTTTTCTGTGTAGGTGTTGAGACACTACACAGAAAAATGCTTTAAAAATACATTAATGAATAAATGTTCCTACTTTTTGTTTATTTATTTTCTAAATACTGTGTATTAGACCTGAATGAGAATATTTCTCGATATGATCAGAAAGAGAAAATTGTAATATATTACCTTTATTACAGTTTCACAAGGTCATTTAAGGAATGTAAGAATGTAGCAATTTACTGAGACTGTTGATTTTGTAGGTAACATTAAACTTTTATTACAAAAAAACAATTGTTTTCTTGTCAAACTAAATTACCCAGGCTCTCTTTTTTTTTTCTCAAGTAAGTATAACAATTGAAAATTGCCTTAAAAGAAGAAGTCTTAAAATCTTTCAGTAATCTACAAAAAATCCATAAACTCAGACTATCAAAAATTGAAGAAAGTAGAGTAGTTCAGACAGAAAGTTAAAAATAGGAATGTGAGTCAAAATTGACTGTGAAAATTGTTGATTTTGTCAAAACTATGCCAGATTTTATCTCTTGACAATCTGTTTCTTCACAATCTGTCTCAAAGCACGTTTTTGATCTCACTGGAAAACACTCTCCTAGGTATTTGTATGCACAGGAACCTATTAATTAAGAGGAAATAAAGAAGTACTTACTACATCCAGGATGTTATTTAGTTGTTCATGTAGCATCACTAGGATTTACCAGAGCAAACTATCAGCTGGAGAGCACAGATGAAGCACACTTCTAGAAGCACCCATAATTAATGAGCAGATGTGTCACGAAGGCAAGTTAACACACCCAGAATTTTGGCCCAAAGCTATAATTTAATTTACCTCTCATAAGAAAAGCCAACCAATAGCACATTTTTATGCAAGGCCTAGAGAAACTGAGATTGCTACCATTTCTGAAGGTTGTATGGGCTTAACTGTGATTAAAACTGACAACTGGCTTTCCCTCTCAGCCGTGTGCTGAGCTGACCTCACTGCAGCGCTTCTACATACTCATACATTTGCACTGGTAATAAAGCTTTGCAGAGATTATTAATGATAATCGCTGTCTGTAGTCTTTAATGTCAGAAATATCACTAAATATGATGCATTCCTCAATATTTAATATTATTTCATAGGGTCATAGATTGGTTAGAGTTGGAAGGGACCTTAAAGATAATCAAGTTCCAACCCCCCTGCCATGTGCAGGGACTCCTCTCCCTAGAGCAGGTTGCTCAAACATTTCCATGGAACATAACAGATCCTGAGAAAATAAAAAACGTGATCTTTCTTTTTTTCTTAGTGTCATTTCCAGTTGTCCCTGACAGATTACATCTTTGATTATAGAAAAACAACATTAAAGAGAAATAAAACCAATATTTTGTCATGACAGTCATTCTAAAAATACTGAAAACTGAAAGAACACAAAATTTTACTATGCTCAAATTATAAATTATTTTGATTCAAAAAAAAACAACAAAACAAAACAAAACTCTGAAGCACCATTTTATTTTTCTTTTACTTGTATATAGGGAAAACCAAACTGAAATAAAGTGTGCTTTCAACCTGCTTAGCAACAGAGTGAAGTAATTCATGAAGACATAATGAGACGAAACAGAAATCTCTCATGATTTACTTCTTAAGTACTTGTGTTTTTCATCTATATAAAGCTATGCTATAGCCCTACGTAAAATCATATTAATAATAAAGTACAGTTTTGTAAGAATGCATATGTCAGAGCTGAGTCACCCAGTAGTTAACTTCAGTTTTTTGTACTTGTGCTTGGACTTGCAAATTTAAATGCTTTTTTTTTTTTTTTCAGCCATTCTTCTACAGTTATTTTTCAGCCAGAATCATTGCAGAGAGCTTAAATTTACATGTACACATACACATACAAGCACAGCACAGCTGATATTCGGCTGACTGGACAAGGACACAAACTTATTAAAACTAAGAAATTCTGAACATGAGAATCCTACAGTCTGTAGCCACTGATTCTCTGCTTTTTTACCATTTAAGCACAATGAATGTAGTAAAATCTTCATAAATATTGGGAGAATGGAAATCTAAATTTGCACTTTCAAAACCTTGAAAATACTTCCAGATTATATTCCTGAATTTCAAGAATTTTAGGCTTAAATACAAAAATCCATCTTTCAGTCCCTTTTTTCATTTTCATGTTTTTAAATGCTCAATTATTTCTGAACAGTTTTATGTTAATCAAACTAAACAAAATTCTAATTCCTATATATCGTTCATTAGCTTCTTTATAGAAAGAATCAACATCCTTCTCCCTGTTGAAAGAAAAACGTGCTTTCAGGTTAGCATAAGTAGTTGTGCCCCCACAGAATTATTAGCTACTTATTTCACTCCATTTGTACATCTTTCCACAATGCTTTACATATTCTAAACTGAAACACTTCAATTGCTTTAAAATTGTAACAGAAATACTTCAATTGTTTCAAAATTGTGACAGAGATTTGCATATATATCTCTTCATTGTCCCAGAGATCTATGTGTGCAGTGTGAAATTAGATTAAATAATTTCTTCATTAAAGGTCTGTATGATAAAAAATGGCAGATGGTATTTTTTTAAATATTAATCAGAGGAAGCTCCATCTACAGGATGCTGTTCTTTTACATTTGGTAGTGTCAAGATTGAGTGTGAACAGCCCAGAAAGAGAACATCCAGGTATGGAAATAATTCTTTATTTATTATATAAATTCTTTATTATATAATTACTGTGGATTTATACCAAAAAAGTAGATAAAATTTCTTCAACGTAATTCCAATTTCCTATAGCAATTTTACTTGTTAAGATTCTTTGTCTAGATAGTAAGCTGTGCAGAAGTGTGACTTCTGTTAATTCAAAGTAAAGACGAGTACTCAGAAACATAAGTGTTCCCGTCATGAAGTCTGTAATGCAAAATTCTTTGCAGGACTCTCATGTCATAAAGCTGTTAAAAAATTAGTCTTTTAAAAATTGTTTAAGCCAGATCCAAAGCATTGATATGAAATTCTTGAATTAAGGTACACTTATCTGGTTCCATAATGAAATTGTGTGACAGAAATATATACTGTAGTGCACAAAGGTAAATGGAGACTGAATATGATGATTCAGTCAATTCAATGAAACATTGTGTGTATTTATCCATAATTTGTATTTGTTTGCATAATTTTTACAGATCTAATAAAATATTTTCAACATACATTCAATGCAGCAATACAAAATTTGATGAAATTTTTCCCTTAAAGGAATGACTCAATATGAAGTGAAAGGAATGACTCAATATGAAGTGAAGATTTAAAAGTGAAATTTTAAACTAGCTAGAAAGTGCATACAATAAAAAGAATTTCAGTTGTCCTGTTTTGAATGATAATGTCAAGAGATCTGTTTGGTAATTTTTTCAGAACTAGGCCATGATGTCATTTAAAAATATATTAATAACATATTCTTCTGCCATATGCTTGAAGAGACATAGAAACATTTTAGTGTTTCTATCCTTACTTCACAGTGGGATGAGGAGATTGTTCAATTGTGTCAAGAATTGTTCAAAATAACAGAAAGTAAAATTGTAATTGGTTTGCATCCAGCAAGCAGTTTGTTTTAATTACTTCTCCATCACAAACAGGGATAGAGAATATGTATAGAAAAAATAGTGTGAGATAAAATGTATTCATATATTATATCAAAAATAGTTTGTAAATAATAATCAACAAAAGCACTAGTAGAGAGTACTCGGGTACCTGTATCTGTCTATTGTATGAATCCCTGATTTTTCCAACAAAGAGATTTCATTATGACAGATTATGTTTTGTGAAGAGTAGGTATTGTCTCTTATCTTTGTTTTGCGGTAATAACTCCCTTTTCTTGATTTTTTTTCAGCAGTTACATTTTACAGTGAGATGTTAAAGCATTTCATTTGCTGAATAAAGTGTAAGGCAGCTTCAATGTTCAGCCATAATGGAGACAAATAACAGCTTCGTTCCCAGGACAACTGGGTGGAGATAATTACTGCTACTGTCACAGGCCTGGCACAGATCACTGCTTATAGAATAGCCCCATCCCTACTGAAAAAAATATGTTTGTCAGAGAAAAGGGTTTTTTTCCTTCTATAGCTGTCCAATATGATTAAAAGATTTTGTATTCTAAACCTCTTCTTTCATAATATTATTAACACGGAAGAGAGTTAATGAGCCATTACTAAATTGGATGTCCCATTTGTGCATCCTGTTAATGGGATAATAAACTAATAGAAAACTCTCTCCTGAAGCTTTGGTAATATATAGCTCATTCTTGTCACTATATTTAAGACTGCATTATGTGTCAACCATGCTAAAGGCAGATTATTAATTACAAGTGAAGCTGAAGATTCCTGATTTGACTGCTTTGGTACTATATCTTTTCTTCTTTTTTCAAATTTTTATTTTAAATGTAAATAAAATTCGGTCATAAGACAGAACTAAAGCTGGCAGCAGGTAATCAGGAAACTATAAGCTTACACACAACTGACTGTTTACAAGTCTAAAAATAACACATCATTTTTTCTCTGTTAGAAGCATGAAATTCAGAAAGGAGGCAAGTAGGAAACAAGACTGCTGTTTATTTAGCCTCTGTTCGCCATTTATGAATGCACTAATATGTACTTTGGAAGCAAAACTCATGAAGCTCTTAAGGTTAGTAATTGTCTTTTGTTTAGGTTAATTGAAAGAAACAACAGGTGGCCTCCAAACTGGAAGGGAAACATATAATCACTAAAAACAAATTTGTAAATCAGTAATTAAAGCTGTGCAGATAATTATTTTTATTTCTCATTGAACTTTTGTGAGTAGCAATGTATGGGTGTGTTTGTGCATGTTGTGAGTGGAAGTGGTAGTGAGAAATAGAACAAGACAGTCTGAACACAGCTGGGAGAAGGAGAATAGGCATTATCCTGAAAGGAACCCAGAGAGAAAGTTTCAGGTCAGCTTCTGCCTGAAAACCCCTTAAGGATGTGAGAAAGGAACTTGTCTCCTATAATTTGTTTACTCCTGTTCTCAGAGAAACAGCACTTTATTTATTTTTAGTGAATGAAAACAACTGTGTCAAATAAATGCATGACCCCATCATTAACTTCTTCTCCTAATTGTGACAGTTCAAAAATAATCTGAAGTCTGGCTACCTTCCAAGCTAAAGGTGGCAATATTTTCAAATTCTCAGATAACATCTATGTTAATAATTATTTTTTTTAAAACTGGTATGTTGAACTAAATTAAAGAATTTGACTCAGTAAGATAGTTGCCCAGAGAAGTTGTGATTACCCTATCCTTGGAAGTGTTCACAGTCAAGGCTGGAGAGGGCTTTGAGCATCCTGGTCTAGTGGGAGGTGTCCCTGGCCATGGCAAGGGGGTTGGAACTTGATGATCTTTAAAATGCCTTCCAACTCTAACCGTTCTATGATTCTATGATGAATACTTATTTGTTAAACTAAAAGATTTTGCTTCTGCACTCTTGAAATAATAAATAAATAAATAAATAAATAAATACAATTTATAAGTAAAATTAGAACCATCAGAAAAGTATTCTCAGGAAGCCTATTACCTCAGCAGGAAGGCACACAATAAAAATGTCGAGATACTTGGATTTGTCTTTTCTTCTCCCTTCCCTTTTTTATTTCATGGAGAAGGAAGTGACAACTGCTTCCTAGTATTTAGGGTAAAGTATGTAGTTTTCTTCTGAGACTAGGTGCCTAGAGGTGTCTTACAAAGAATTCAGCAAGCAAAGCTGATCAATTTTCTATACTTGACCGGCTTGCTCATGGGACAGATCAATACAATGGGGTTCCTATGCAGTCAGCTCTACATTTTCTGAGACAGTGGGAACCTAGAATGGTCCAGCAAGTGTGTGTATGTGTAAATATAAGTATCTGACAACAAAATTATCAAAAATGTTCAGATACTATCCACACATGCTTAACAGAATCTCTCAGAGCTTCTTCCTTCTGAAGTAGCAACAGTGCTACCAGCTAATGTGGCAAGAGTGGAGTAACTTTTATCTAGTCCACCTTCATCAGGCTTTCAGCTGTGTGTTAGTTCATACTAGCAGATAAGCCCCATATAACCCTCACTGAAATAAAATAGCTCTCCCTAGCTGTCAGATGAGGTGAAAAAATTGAAATATTTCTTAAAAAATATATCAATGAGTGGGTTTTTCTGAATGCGTCTGTGGGTGCACACATACATAAGTATGTATTATTATATGTGCAATATTATAAACCTTATTTCATAATACAGCAATACTTTCTAGCTAGTGTTATGTTCCATATTTCAGTTGGTAGCGAGTACAGATGGAAAAAACATCAACTAACTAAACCAGAATACCTGTGATTTAATTGTTGATAGAAGATATAAAAAACTTTTGAAATTTTGATTCAAGACTTAAGGATGCAAAACTTTGAGATTCCTAATATTTTTGGTTTAGTCTGATTGTTAATAGGTATTTACAAAAAGTAAGTGACATTGTTTTTATGCTTTACAGCCATCTTTTCCCATTGTTTTCAAAATAAGTTGTGAATCCACAGGAAATATTGTGCATTAAGTGTGGAGTAATTTACAGTTTTTATACTCACTAGAGAGTTTGTTTTGATCTTCCTCATTATTTTACACATTTTCATGAAATGGAATAACAAAAAAACCCCCATCATCTATAACATGAAAACTCTTATCTTTCTGTTTTGTGAATACAAGCACATCTGAGTTTCATTTTTAATAAAGTTTCACATTAGGATTTCAAGATTCCTTTTTAAAAGATACCAAATTCCTTGCTTTTAGCTTGTTTGAAAATTTGATCAAAAACAGGTGGTCGGTCAGTAGAGGTAGAATTTTTTGTATTGTCTTAATACTGCAATGCACTGAGGTACTGAACTTGTTTATTCACTACTTGCTGAAATCACTGGAAATAGAATATTGCTAATAATAAAAAGGACCTTCAGCAGGAGTAATGTAGCTTAGATGACAGATAAGCACCATTTATTTCAAGCTACATGTCATTTATTCAGATGCATCTCTGGTTAGGAAACATTGTCCAGACTGTTGTGTGGCTTATGGAAAACAAGCTGCCGGTCTCATTCCAGTTTCTGAAAGAGAAGTGTGTATGATAAAAGCCTACTGTCAAGAGTAACATAAGCCAATCTGTGTAATCACAGCACAGCAACAAATTTCCACAGGATGAAAGCACAAATTGACTTCTAACCTCCTGCAGCGTTTTCTCAGATCATATTTTAACCTATTGAATGGAGGAAGGGTCAAAACTAGGACAGTCTTAGTTTTGTGTCACCTTTGAAAATGACTTTGATTATCAAGATTGTTAATCAAGGTTTTTTCCATCAGATTAAATTATGCAAAATTAATAACTGGAGAAAACTAGAAATGAAAAAAAAAATGTTTTATTTTGAAACCAGAGAAACTAAATGCAAACGTGGAGCATTTTCCGTTATTTTCTCTCACGATTCCTGTAGTCCATAACATTACCATTTTGCAATGTTCTTAGCATTCTTCAAAAACCCTGTGATTGGTCTTTCTTCCTCATTCAAATGATTGAGAAGCCAATGAGGAAAGGAGCCGTGCTGGATCTTGTCCTTACCAACAAGGAGAGGCTGATGAGGAATATCAAGTTGAAGGGTAGCCTCGGTTGTAGTGACCATGAAATTGTAGAATTCAATATTCTTAGGGCAGTAAGGAGGGTGTGCAGCAAGCTCACTACCCTGGACTTCAAGAGAGCAGACTTTGGACTCCTGAGAGATCTGATTGGCAGGGTAACAAGGGAAAAAGAACTGGAGGGGAGAGGGGCCCATGAAAGCTGGTTAGTGTTCAAGGATCACCTCCTCCAAGCTCAGGAGAGGTGCATCCCAAAAAATAAAAAGTCAGGCAAAATAGTCACAAAGCCTGTGTGGATGAACAAGGAAGTGTCAAACAAGCTCAGAATCAAAAAGGAGGTCTATAGAGGGTGGAAGCAAGGGTAGGTAGACTGTACAGAATACAGAGAAACTGTCCGAGAAGCCAGGAACCCTATCAGGCAAGCAAAAGCCCAGAGAGAATTGAACCTGATCAAGGACATGAAAGACAATAAGATAAACTTCTATAGATATGTCAGCGAAAAAGGCAAGACTAAGGAGGCTGTGGACCCTCTCCAGAAGGAAATGGGAGACTGGCCACCCAGGATATGGATAAGGCTGAGGTACTGAATGACTTCTTTGCCTCAGTCTTCACTGGCAAGGGCTCTAGCTGCACTGCCCAAGTCACAGAAGGAAAAAACAGGGACTCAGAATGGAGAACTGCCCACAGTCAGAGAAGATCAGGTTCGAGACCACCTGAGCAACCTGAAGGTGCATAAGTCTGTGGGACCTGATGAAATCCATCCACGGGTCCTGAAGGAGGTGGCAGATGAAGTTACTAAGCCTCTTTCCATTATATTTGAGAAATTGTGGCAGTCTGGTGAAATTCCCGCGGATTGGAAAAAGGGGAACATAACCCCAATATTCAAAAAAGAGAAAAAAGAGGACTCAGGGAACTACAGGCCAGTCAGTCTCACCTCTGTGCCTGGCAAGATCATGGAGCAGATCCTCCTGGAATCTCTGCTGAGAAACAAGAAAAATAAGGAGGTCTTTGGTGACAGCCAACATGGTGTCACCAAAAGCAAATCCTGCCTGTCAGATTTGATAACCTTCTACAATACTGCGGCAGACTTGGTGGAAAAAGACAGAGCAACGGAAGTCACCTACTTGGAGTTAAGCAAAACATTTGACACTGTACCACATGACATCCTAGTCTCCAAATTGGAAAATCATGGATTCAATGTATGGACCACTCAGTGGATAAGGATCTGGCTTGATGGCTGCACTGCAGGGGCTGTGGTCAAAGGGTCAATGACCAAGTGGACGCTGGTGGCAAGTGGTGTCCCTCAAGAGTCAGTACTGGGACCAATACTATTTAATACCTTTGTTAGAGACACGGATAATGGGACAGAATGCACCCTCAGGAAATTTTCCAACAACATCAAGCTAGGTGGCACTGTCGACACACTGGAGGGAAGGAATGCAATACAGAGGGATCTGGACAGGCTTGAGAGGTGGGCTAGTACAAATGGCATGAAGTTCAACAAAGCCAAGTGCAG
>VXBW01006657.1:63992-98587 GCA_013400375.1 Thinocorus orbignyianus | reverse complement strand
CAGGGGGGTTGGAACTTGATGATCTTTAAGTCCCTTCCAACTCTAACCGTTCTAAGATTTATGATTTTCTCTGCGGACTCTCCATCAGCATAATACCTCACTTCTCTGACACCCATGAGCACTAGCTAAACAAGCAGCAGCATGTCCTAGGCTGATTCTAAGCTATATTTGGTCTGATTAATTCCAAATATTCACATGATGACTAATTACTTTGTTTCCTATGCAGGGTTTCTATAATCTTTGTCTTTTCTCTCTACATAGATGCCAATCTTTAGTAAACTTGGTGGGAATTCCTGTCTTTGAAATGTCATCTTCTTTCAGCTTTGATTGAAATTATATAATGGGTTCAGGAGTTATCTAGAAAGAACTGGCAGCTTGATCAGCATCATCTTTCCTTGGAGAATGAGGCCAAATGCATACAAAGAGGGAACATTAACATTTAGGTGGTTTTTTTCCTAGGGTATTTGGCCTGGAATATTTCCTGTGGTTCTAAAAGGAGCTGATGGAGAACTTCTGGTTTAGGATTAAGGAGAGAGTATAGGCAATAGTGGTATTATAGTGGATATCTGCTGTAGGCCACCCAACCAGGTAGAACAAGTGGATGAGGCCCTTTTCAGAAGAAACAACCTCAGGTTGGAAAGCCCTGGTCTGTGTCGGGGACCCTGATGTCTTTTGGAGGGAAAATGCAGGAAGGCATAAGCAAACAAAGAGATTCCTGGAGTGCATTAGTGATAAATTCCTCCTAGAAGTGACAGGAGGAATTTGTAGTAGAGGTGTTTTTCTGGACCTCATGGGCTTATTGAAAATGTGAAGATCAAAGGTGGTCTTGGCTGGAGTGACCATAAAGTGGTGGAGTTCAGGCTCCTGAGGTCATGAAGGAGGGTAAAAATCAAACCCACAACCCTAGATTTCAGGAGAGCAGACTGGCCTCTTTAAAGATCTGTTCAGAAGAATCCTTTGACAGAAGTCCCTAGAGGGAAGATGGGCCCAAGAAAGCTAGTTAATTTTGAAGGATCAGCTCCTCCATGTTCAGCAGATCTCCATCCCAATGAGTAAAGTTAGGCAAAAATGCCAGGAGTCCTGTATGTTTGAACAAGGGCATCCTGGTTTCACTCAAACACAAACAAGGTAGGCACACAGAGGGTAAAAGTAAAGTTGGTTAACCTGGAAGGAATACAGAAACATTTTCTAAAAAAAAAAGTTAGGAAACATAACATAAAGTTAGGAAAACTAAAGCCTAGCTGTATCTTAGTCTGGCCAGGGATGTCAAGGATAACAAGAAGGGCTTCTACAACTGCAGAGGCAACAAAAGGAAGACTAGGGAAAATGTGAGGCCATTGATCCATCAGATGGGAATTTGGAAAAGAGTGAGGTACTGAATGCCTTCTTATCCTTAGTACTAACAAGACCTCACAGATGGAAAAGGAGAGTGATGGGTCTACAACCTGAAGAAAGAAGGCTGAAGGACGTTGTTATTAATGTACATAAATACATTAAGAGAAGCTTCAAAGAGGGCAGAGCCAGGCCCTTTCAGTAGTGATCAGTGGCATGAACAGAGGCAATAGTCATAAACTGAAACACAGGAAGTTCCCTCTGAACATCAGGAAACAATTTATTTATTTTTATTTTTATTTTTATTTTTTTCTGTGGAGGTGATTGAGTACTGGAATAGGTTTCCCAGGGAGGCTGTTGAGTCTTCATACATGGAGATTCTCAAAAGCTATCTAGCCACTTCATGGACAACTGGCTCTTAGTGGTCCTACTTGTGCAGTGTGATTGGACAAGGTGACCTCCAGAAATCCCTTCCAGCTTCAACTCTTCTGTGATTCTGTGATTCTAAAGAAAACTCTTAATTCAGAATAAAAGCAAGGGTTCCTTGAGATAGAAAAGCTTCACAAGATTTGGGAATAGAAGTTTTAGGATAGTTTACTTGTCTGAGAAATTCCAAGAACTCTAATCTGCCACAATGTTACCTAGAATCTTGTTGGGGTTTTTTGTTGGTTTTTTTTTTTTTTTTAAATGTCATCAAGTAATTTTAAAGGTTTGCGCACTTTATTGAAAAGTCACAGACATACTAAGAGTAGCTCTACAGCCTCCCTTTACTGTGAAAAAAAGCGACAACCTGCAGGCAGTTAACACTTGCTAGAATGATTTAAGATGTCAGTATTGTTTAGAAAGTCACATATCAATGTTCAATGATATTCAACAAATCTTTAAATATAACTTTAAAATTCCCTGATAAAACTTAGTGTTTAAAAAATGTTATCACCTCTTCAACCATCAAGACAACTCAAAAAGTGTTTAAGACTATTTAAAAATGCGTTAAATTTTCAAAAACATGCAAAATTCTGGTTGTTCTGAGATTATTTTGCTCTTATTTTCTCTTTAATTTGCATTATCTAAATGCATTGATAAAGGAATGTGAAGTATCTAAAGTAGATAAGGGAAATATCATCAAAGAAATGCATAATAACTTGCCAAACGCTGTAATTCTGTGAATATTCTGATTGTTTGTTTGATACAATAGTTATGACACCTCAACATCATGTTTTGAAACTATATTGTCTATATTTTCACTTTTTTTTTTATGTCTGGTTTACATATATCCACAGTGGAGCACACTAATATTTTTGACCCTTGGGATACTGAAAATCAATGGCATATTTGTCAGACAGTGCCTGCATCTAGCAGATAACATCTCATGTGTATATTTATACCAAGGAATGGCATAAAGAGAGGCTCTTGCTTATACTTATTTCTAGAACAACCAAGGTCAGCTAACAAAGTTAAAGAGAGCATCTGTCATTCATTTAGTGGTCAGCCAAGCCCAAAGCATGACAAAGGTACTTCTGGGGTTTGATTCATTTATTCCAAAAATGGACATTTACTACTTGATGTCTCTCAAAGTGCCTTTTTATCTCTATTGAATTGAAAAGAAGTTTAAAACTAGTATTAGAAGTATGTGTGTATATTACATACATCCAGTCAAGTGAGATTAATACACTAAAACTATTTTAATTCTATTCCTCGTTATTAAGTTTGGATCTCAAGCTCTAGTGGGACTGAAGAAATGGCCTTCGATAGGCTTCTAGTCAAGGACCCTCTAAAGATACAAAGGTCAGATATTCACAGACTCTCCATATAAACCTGTACACCCAAGTGAAAATTTCTAAGTGCAAGAACTTAGAAAGTGCTCTTCTCTTGTTTAAGAGGACCTCTCAACCTCTGAATTGAATCAGAGGTACATTTAGGCAGTTTTACCCACTTAAGAAGATTTACCTTTAAATATAGAGAGGGACTCTGTCAAGAAGTGTAGTGATAGGACAAGAGGTAACAGTTTTAAATTAGAAGAGGGGAGATTTAGATTAGATATCATGAAGAAATTCTTTACTGAAAGGGTGGTGAGGCACTGGAACACCTGGTTCCGTGGATGCCCCATCCCCGGAAGTGTTCAAGGCTGGATTGGATGGGGCTTTGAGCAACCTGGTCTAGTGGGAGGTGTCCCTACCCATGGCAGGGGGGTAGGAACTCAATGATCTTTAAGTTCCCTTCCAACTCTAACCATTCTATGATTCTACATCAAGAGAATAGATGAAGAAAGAAATTAGTAGTACCTGCTCTTTGCACAATAACCTAGACATTAGGCACTTACCCGGAAAAAGGTAAAAGTAGATTATAAACCCTGATGAAGCTCATGAGTCTTAAACACATATTCTAGGTGAGAGGATAACTTTTTAATGGCAAATGAAGATAACTCTAGGCACATAGATGACTCCTGGACAACCTGTCCATTTGATCCCTCAACAGCTTGTTTGTGGATTTCATGTTAGCCTATCTTTGGAGAGACAGAAACAACCCATAGAGAAACTGCGATTTCCTATTTTACTTTCCTTTCTAGTTGAGCTCTGAAGCCACTAACTAAAGTGATATTTATTTTCACCTCTTTTTTTTTTTTTTTTTTTTGGTCCCCATGACTCTTCTTTTTTGTTCTTGTTTGCACAGCAACTCAGTTTCACTGGGAAATACACTGAATTCCTGACCCTCTTCTACCGATGTGTCCCAGAAACTCCATGCAATATAAGGCTTTGTTTTTCTAGAAGATATAATTGTTTATTGTATCTCAGTAATATTTTACACCTTGTCTTAAATAGATACAGTAACATTAGAGTAACAGAAAGGGTTCAAAAGCACTGGAGAGGAGATAATCTCACCTGCCGTGGATGTTAGCTGTTAAGAGAGTTAGTCTGCTCATGTACTTGCAGGTTTGCAGAGCCTCTGAAAGTTTCAAAATCCAGTTATTCTCCCACATACACAAGTGTGTAACCTCTGTGCCAAATAGCCTGGATCTGATCGCACTCTCACCTGAGCTCTGAAGTATAAGTTTACTTGGACAAAGAGGGAGAAAGAAAGAAGCTTAAGATTCCTTTTTAACTTCTCATTACTGCATGAAGAACTTCAGTCACAGGAGTCAATACCAGTCACGTCATTACGATTGTGACTTTGAACTAGACATGGTCTGAAAAGTACCCAGATATTCTTACCCACTGATTCTTGTGGTCCAAATACGATCAAAAGGTAACAATGGTCCTGAGCAGCAGAATTCAGACCTGTATAAGAACATTTTCTGTCATGCACAATTGTCCCAGCAGATGCTAATTTATTTAAATATAAACCCTGACAAGCATTATAGTTCATTATTATAATTCTTTATTACAAGTTAAATGTCTATTTAAAGCTGTTGTGACGCTTTGCATTTATCATTAAGTAACTCTCTCCAGCAACAGGTAAATTGCACTGCAAGCTCACACTTGACAAGATTTATGTGAATTTAGAAACACTGTAATTTAACTAAAGAATTGTGACATTTACCAGATTAATTGTGTGGTAAAATGATATTTGTGGGTTCTGTGATACTTCGTGGAAATGCAGCTTGAAAGATTGGAAGCAAGATGGTAAGAAAGAGACATCCTGCCAAATGAAGGGTATTTTAAGAATTATGACTGATTAAAGGCCTCAGCATGGGGCTTGCTCAATTGTCACTTTCTGCAATGCTAAATTTTTCATCAAGCTCTGTATGTACATATATGTAAAAAGACTTCAGTCTATGTGTAGTCCCACCAATTTAAACAAACCTTATAAAAGTACTATGATCTTCAGACTGCATGAGTGTACCAAATGGCTTGTTAGAGAGAATGAGAATAACTTACATCTAAAATATATTTTTATTTTAATAAATGACATGAAGTATTCACAGTCCACAATATTTCTCTGCATGAATATGGTATGTTATTCTAATATTTAGCAGTGTATTAACAAGCTAACTCAGCAAATAGTCACTATAATATTATGAAGCATTTAATACAGTTAAAATGATGAATTTTCTGGTAGCTAACTATAGTTTGCTGACCAGACAAAGTTTTATAAAAATTACCTATCTTCAAGTCAAAAATCAAACAATGATAGAATAGTCCTAATTTTTCATTTAATTCATTTTTTTCTCAGTTAATTCCTGAGTTCCCTTACCTGTTATCTTTCATTTTGAGTATCCTCGTGAGCTTATTTTCTCCTGCCTTCTCATCAGCTATAAAAATAAATAAATAAATAAATAAATAAAAAAATGCTAAGCTAGCAACTTCTGACCTTGATCTGACCTGTTTCCCTGTTTGATCAATACATTGCTTGCTCAGCATTTCTGTTCAGCAGCATCTAAGCTTCTTCCCCTACCTTTGATTTTATAGATAGTTATTTTTAAATAGTTATAAAGGAAAACGCTGCTGTATTACTTTTCTCATACTATAGATGTTTAATCTGAGAGTGCACGCTGCGTAATCCTAAAGTATGTCTTCCTCAGAATTAAATGCTTTCATATTCTTCAGTGTTAGAATAAAAACTGTAACATTTTGTGCTACAATGTCAACAGAGGACAACTTCGTGTTATCAATGAGAGCTTCATTAGAATTGGGGGAAAAAATAACATTGCAAAGTAGTCAGAAATCATAAAAATTAAAAATGAAGCAATCCTGTACAAAGTAAATTGGCTTATGTTTTCACAGATTTTATAATTCAGCCTTTAATTACAACATGCTACTATTCTTCCCAGAAATTAATTCCAATGTCCTTGCCCCAAAGTAAAGAACTACTAATACTTTAGAAGCAAAGCCATTTTTAGCAGTGTATATACATGTTTCATAGAAAACTCATACTTGTTTAAAATTAGTGACTTATTTTTGTGGAATATTTAATAGAATCATGTATTTTAGATTGGATCATAGAATAATTTCTGAACTTTATAGTCTAGAACTAGCACATTACATATAAAATCTCAAATTTAATGTTAAATATTAGTAAAGTAGTAAGTAAGGAGAAATAGGGCTTTTGAAATGTGTAAAAAATATCATGAAAATTAATCATAATCACCAGAGAAAGGTCTTGGTGCATATGGGCCTTCACCTATTAAAAGTAATGATTAAAGGAAAGATACATCTTCTCACATTTACTGTTTCTGGGGTTTTACATTTGATTCTAAGGAATATTTAGAAATATTAGAAATATTAGTGTAGTTATTTTCTTGAAACTACAGGCTTTCTAAACAGATGATGGAATTTATTAACTAGGAAACAGGAAAAGGTACCTAGACAAAGTCTTCCATAGTACATCTGCCCACTTATCTCCATTAAGAGCTGATATGAGCCAACAACTTTGCTGTGTCATTTTCTTATAATTTAAAGTCCTTTAAAAAATAATGTCTCGAATATACTCTCTCCTCTCAGGAAAAATACATATTTTCATATCAGAGTCACAACAGCCTGTGGTCTGGTAGTGAAAAAGTTGTAAACTATCATGGACACAGTGAAATAGCCAAAGAGAACTGCTATATGTCTGTTCAGAAGATCAGTCACAGAAACACAGAATATTAATACCTGGAAGGGACCTTTGGAGATCATGTAGTCCAACTCCCTTGCCAAAGTAGGTTCACCTAGAGCAGTTTGGCCAGGAATGCATCTGAGCAGGTTTTAAATGTCTCCAGAGAAGGAGATTCCACAACCACTCCAGACAGGCTGTTCCAGTGCTCTGTCACCTTCAAAGTAAGGAAGCTTCAAGTTGAGATTGAATTTCCTGTGTTCCAGTTTGTGCCTGTTGCCTCTTGTCCTGTCATTGTGCGTGATTGATTGAGTCTGGCCCCATCCTCTTGACACCTGCCCTTTAGATATTGATAAGCATGAATGAGATCCCCTCTCATTCTCTCTTCTCCAGGCTAAACAGACCCAGATCTCTCAGCCTTTCCTCATAGAAGAGGCACTTCAGTCCCTCAGTGGTCATAGGCATTTGCTGGACTTTTTCCAACAGTTCCCTTTCCTTCTTGAACTGGCGGGAAGGCAGAACTTGATACAATACTCCAGATGGGGAGCTGAAGCTGAGGTAGACAACAGACACTGATCTCTATCCTCAGCTATCCAGACAATCATACTTCACACTCTCCCTCTCAGGAAATCTGACTAATTATCGAGGTATGAAACTAAGTTCCATAATGAATGTGTTTTCAAACACTAATGCCAACAAAAATTAACCAATTCTTAGTTAATTTTCCCCCCAAAGTCAGTAGTACAATTTTATCTGGACTTTGATATCATAAGGAAAGTATGATTAATAGTCTTGGAATAATTTCCAGAATATATAAATAAAGGTATAAATTATGTTGTTTGGTTTTGTAGTCATATTGCTGCAGTGTTGTTTATAGAATTCATTAGGGTTTGTATTTTTGCTTTGAGTAAGTATTAGGAGACTTTGCGGATTTCCTTTTGTACTATAGTTCATTAAGCAAAACTGTACTTTAGAGGAGGTATGACATACATCACGCGATAGCAGATCTTGAAGCCAGTTTTCTTGAAAAGCAATATTTACAGGAAAGCTAATAAGTTAGCTTTCTGCAAAAATCAGAATTTCACAGAAACAATTTTAGAACTGTAAGACATTAGATTTCTGTCCATATCAGTTAATACTGACTCGAAGGCATTGCTCAGACTTCAAAGGTATTCCTTGATAGGACAGGACAGAGGAACAGCATTGAAAATTCTATTCCGTGAAGAGACACACTGCTTGATTTTCAGATTACTCTATCTTCCAGTTTTGGCTCATTTTAGTTAGATCTTTTCAAGACAATGTGCAGTTTGTGTGGTTCTGGGGATACTTTACTCCAGAAACTTTTCCCTGAAGGCGATGTTTTTCCTCTTCTTTCCACAGTCCTCCAGCATTATTCCAGCAGAATTTGCACGTAACTCATACCCTCAATGTTGTTCCATAATAACAGCACTCACATGGGCTGTGATAGCTTCACATTATTTAAATACTCTTAAAAGAACTACTCACAAAAGTAGTAATTAAGACACAGAAAGTCAGGAGCTCAGGATGGGACTCAGGAACAAGTATTGTGATGAAAATAGTTCATTCTAGGAGATGTGCCTGAATGAACAATATGGACACATTTCAGTCTCCACAACTCAACAAGTAGCTCAGGAACTCTCTGAACCTAATGTATTTAGCAATACCTGTAGCATATAATGCCTGTATGGACACGGTTTTTGTTCCCTTTATTGCATTTTTCTAATTACTTCCTTGAGCTATTATCCAATCTCTAAATAAAAAAGCAAGTGCAAATTTACTTAAATTATAGTAGGAAATTACTGAAGACTACTATCAAAGAGCTAGAGACATGTTTATTTTAGTGCTAGAACTGCAAAGTGGGTTCTTATTTTTGAGAGTTTAGACCATTCCTTTGAGGATTGTCAGTCATTGTGGCCAGAGCTATAATTCTTAATTGCAATCTGGAAAGTAATAATATATAAATAAATTATAAATGTTATAAAACATCACAGGCTAACTTAATGCAACACAGATTTCCCCAAGCCATATTTTTATTCAGCTTTATTATGAAAAGATGAGTCCTGAAAACAAACAACTCCATTTCTCTTTACTGAGTTAAAAACTGGGTTATAAATATACACATCTATATCATGGATGGGAATTACCTGCATATTTGTTTAGCGTTTATTTTTTCTTCTAAGCATTACTGCAGCAAAATACTTTTTACAAGAAAATCTTAATTATTTGAGATACATAACTTTAATTTTTAAAAAATATTAACATGTATAAATGACATGTATAATTCACATAAAATGGAGAAAACAATTATTTTTACTCTGTAGTTGATGTTCAATTTACTTGTTTGATAAATCAAATGTCTAAGTAGAAGGCATCTTTCCTTCTCAGTGCTTCACTACCATATATTCCTGGAACTGTTAAACAAAGATTTTTTAATTTCTGACTGTATAATGAGCTTAAGGTATTGTGCTATCCCAGGAATTGGGCTGATCCAGACTGGACTGGAAAAGCAGAAAAAATGTTCTATGCTGAGAAGTAATAAATAGAAAAAGGCATTCAAGTACTATGGATTATCCGTTGAAGGATTAGCACTAATTCATCTTCAGCAGCAATTCTTGTAATTCAAACACACCTTCAAGCACTGATTGAAACATAGATGCAGCATAGCCTGAGGAGCATATATGATTACGCAGCCCTAAGGATCCCTAATGGATCAGTATATCTGGTGACAATCTGTAGGTGGTAAGATACAACATGAATCATACCTCAACTCTGTATCCAAAGTCTCAATTTTCAACACCTTCAGCCCTGTTATTTCAGTATTTACATGATGACAAAGTTCTTTTCCTATGCTTTCCTGATCTCTAAGCATTTCTACCCCAAGAGAATGGATTCCTAAAAGATTCCTACAGAGTCATCTAAGGGTACAGTATAAGCCTGTACAAGGCACGTAAACACAGCTAACTCATAAGTAATTACTGGCCTCACTTCAGTACTCCCCTGTCCTGATCTTTGGCTTCCTCTTTCTCACCCCAAGGCCCGAAGTAGCCCTCTTGGACGGAAGTACTGGGACTGGAACACCCGGGGCTGTATGTAGTCTGTGATAGCTGAGAAAAGACTCTTGAGTAAGACTTCTTACATTGATGTTTTGTATTGGCTGGCTACTGGGAAACAGATAATAATATATTGATTGATAAGGAAAAGTTTTGAATGTTAAAGAATGAACATAAGAGGAACAGGCAAGTATCATTGCTGACTGAAACATTTTTGGCTGACACCGCTCACCTGCTGCTTGGTGGGTAGAGTACAAAGGTGGTTATTACTCCTTCATCTCACCATGCCTCTTAGACAGATGCAAGCTGCATGGAATGGACTTCTGGTGAAGCCTATAGCTGTACAATCTGTTTCAAATAAAAAGAAATCCTTGAAGCATACAGATAAAAGTCACTCAATTTAGAAGAAGTAAAGTTCAAAAATTCAGTATGGGTAGCTCTCCTGGTCTCTAGAGGNAAAAAAACACTAGAGAAAGAAAAAGAAAGAAAGAAAAAGTAATAGACCTGAACAGGAGACAGTAAGAACAGAGAGAATGAAGATAAGGTCCTTGAAGGTACTAACTACTTCCAAGCTTAGAAAAGTTAAAAGGAAAGGCTGACTTTAAAGTAGACTCACTGCAGAAAGTAAGTGATACTATAAACATGAATAGGAGTGAGGCACTATGAGGGTACTGACATGTATAATGTGTTAGCTAAAAAGAAAGGGTTCAACTGTTTCAAATAAATTTCATCAGGTCAAAAAAATCCATCTGAAAAAAACTTACTAGCTCTGGGAGGAAAAAAGAAATGGTAAGTAACTGACCAAGAGATCAATAGCTAAACACGGTAGCCTAATACAGTCCTTGACTAAAAGGCTAATCAGGAAGAAAAGATCCTGCTCTATCAGATCTTAACAAGTAACTCTTAGTTTCAAAATAATCACTAAGTTAATACCTGTTGTTTTACATGTTTCTGTTGGGTTTTGATTATCACAGGCAGGTTCCAGATTTAGTTTCTTGAGGGGAATACCAATGAATCATCAGCAGTACTCCCGAGGGCTCAATCCTAGGGCCAGTTCTGTTCAATTTATTTATCACAGAATCACAAAATCTTCATGATTGGAAAGGACAGGACCTCTGAGATCACCGGGTCCAACCATACACACACCAAAACCCCCTACATCTCAATCACTAGAGCATGCCACTAGAGCATGCCGTAAGGTGCCACATTCACATATTTCTTTAACACTTCCAGGGATGGGGACTCAAACACCTCCCTGGGCAAGATGTTCCAGTGCCTGATCAGTCAGTGAAGTAATTCTTCCCAATACCTAATCTAAACCTCCCCTGACCCAACTTCAGACCATTTCCTCTGGTCCTATCATTATTCACTTGGGAGAAGAGGCCAATACCCACTTCTCTACAACCTCAATTCAGGTAGCTGTAGAGGGCAATGATGTCTCCCCTCAACCTTCTCTTCTCCAAACTAAACATACCCAGTTCTCTCATCCTGTTCTCGTATGGCTTGTTCTCTAGACCCCTAGATCAATGATCTCAATGCACAGATGAATATGCAATTAGCAAGTCTGATATTGATACCAGACTGGGAAATGCTCTTGAATATCTTGAGGGATGAGAGTTCTTGCAGAGGGATCTATCTAGAGTGGAGAGTTAAGCAATGACTAATGTGATGGAATTAAACAAGTCCCAACCCCAGATTTTACACCTTGGATGGAGTAACACACAGTGCGATTATAAACAGGGAGAGGAGTGGTTGGAAAGCAGTCCTGCACAAAGGGATCTGGGGGTGCTGGTTGACAGGAGGTTCAACAGGAGCCAGCAGTGTACCCTGGCAGCCAAACTGCTTCCTAGGATGCTTCAAACACAGCATAACCAGGTGATCACCCCTCTGAATTCAGCGTTAGTACAGGTTCATATTAAATACTGTGTGTAGTTTTCAGCCCCACAATTTAAGAAGGATGTTCAGGTCCTCAAAGGTGTCCAGAGCAGGGCAACAAGGCTGGTTAGAAGGAATGTCTTCTGAGGAGCAACTAAGGCCTTTGAGCTTTTCTAGATTGGAGAAAAGGAGGCTGAGGGGTGACCTGATTGCTCTCTACAGCTTCCTGAGGAAGGGAAGTGCAGAGGAAAGAACTGATCTCTTTCCCCTGGTATCCAGAGATAGGACACATGGGAATGGTTCAAAACTGTGTCACAGGAGGTTTAGACCACATTTCTTTACCAAGAATATGGTCAAACACCAGAACAAGCTTCCTAGACAAGCGGTCAATGCCCTGAGTCTGTCAGTCTTTAAGAGGTATTTGGATAACGCCCATAAAATTTGTTTTATCTTTTGGTCAGCTCTGAATTGGTCAGGCAGTTGGATTAGACGAGCATTGTAGGTCCTTTCTAACTGTAATATTCTATTCTATTCTATTCTATTCTATTCTATTCTATTCTATTCTAAATCTGCCCAGATATTGAGTGAGAGACAAATCAGACTGAACCAAAAAGAACAAACCAGGTGAAAAGAAAAGAACAAGTGCAGGAGTTAAAATTGAAATATATATGTATAGAATATACATTTAGCTGACAAGATGACAATTAGTGATAAGTCAATTGCATCCTTTCTCCTCTTTATGTGAAGAGAATGAGACTCGTCTTATTTTCTCAGTGAAGAGTACCAAAATAGATAAAGATACTCTTCCTTTAACACTACGCAGTTCAGAGTTTCTTGACCCAATTGTAGCACTGATTTTTTAGTTTCTAGCACTTATTCTATATTTGACACTGAAAGATTAATCTATTTTTCTCCACTAGCTTCCTTCTACACAAACTGTTTCTCTTCCCTAATAAACCCATCCATCACCCTTCCTTCTTTTCTTAGTGGGGAGAAAACGGAACTTCCAGGGCACATGTCTTCTTATTTTGATATAGGTAACCATGAAGAGTCAAATGAACTGCACTTGAAAATAATTTATTAAGTCATAGGCAAAGAAAGGAGTGTAGGATGACTCAGTTTGTCTGTAGTTTATGCAGTTTGCACCAGTTAAACTGGCACTTGGTTGCTGTGGTGTGGCAATTTTACAGTATTATTAATATTTGGAATTTAAAAAGGCAACATGCTGAATCTGAGTGGCTTTCTGAGGTTTGCAATTTTATACAGAGGCACTCAAGTCCTTTTGTATAATAGCTACTGTTGCCTACATCCTGTAAGCACCTTTAAATATCTCAACTAATACCGCCACCATTAGGTTGCTACATATCTCAAGCAAATGCAAAAAAATCAAATAACAAACTAAAAAAAAAAGTCCCACTTCATTTTCTTTCTTTAAATCTTCTTCTTTTAAAAGGTGTATTCAGTTTAAATATGGATTTTTGTATCCAATAAAAGAAATCAAATCCAAATCCAAACCCAAACCAAGCCAAAACAAAACAAATCCAGGAAATTAAGCCAGACAACTGCTTACTTCAGTAAATACAGTCAGTCAAAAAAGGTGATTAATTATAACTTTGCCTGCCATGTCATCCTTCATTTATATTATATTATATTTCATGCTGTGAATTAATAAAAAGCCAAACACAATTTAAATAGGTATTAGTGTTTTATTTAAAAGTAAAAAATACAACGGAAAAAAAAATTGTAATGAAGTAAATGGGTTTATTACTAGACTTATGTAATTTATGACCTCCTTTTTGATAAATGAAAGGATTTTACCAGATCAGTATTTGAAGAACTGGTTTTCCTTAAGAGAGAATATCTCCTATTTTCTACTTTTTTCTTCAATAGAGTACTTTTTTTTTTTCTTTTCCATGGAGTACTAAAATGAATAAATTGAATGTTTTTTTTTCCATACAGTTCCCCTTATGTTAGCCTATAACAACGTGTTTTAAGATTGTATATTTTACTGTTTTCAGAGTACAGTGATGCAGTTTCTGAAGAACTGTCAATAATGTATACAAATTATGATTAATTCTGATAATGGCAGAAATCCTTTTACCCTGACAGGAGTCTTCAGTGTTACGTTGATCTGCTGTTGCCATTATACCTTAATACACATTGTGGTAAAGTGTTTTTTTCCTCCCTTACTTCTGCCTCCTCCTCTGTTAAGTGGTACAATTCTCTGAAGTTCCTGTTGCAACATTAAGCAAGTGAATTCAGCTGTGTCGAGGTGGTCAGGAGTTGTTTTTTGAATACAGGCTTTCTTGGCTTAATTTTCTTCCTCGGTGTCTTGCCAATCCGTTCAAAAAAAATTGATGGCACCATGCTGAACCTCTGTGGAAACCATGTGAATGGATAGAAACAGAAGAACTAAAGATAGGTAAATTGAGAAAGCAAGAAACAAGATAAGAAGCATTTTAGTGATACCTTTCTACTGTGTTGACTAGATACACAATTAGAGGTGGACAGAATCTAAATGTAAAATGTTATTCCTGTATTACTTTTTACATTAAAGTGACATCGGCAAGTCCCAGGTGAGAGGAGAGCCTTTTTTGGTAAATTTTCCAATTACAGATAATAAAATTCTTCCTCTCCTGATAAGGGATACATTTATGATCAAGTAATGCCTAAATTACTCTGTTAGAACATCTCCATTACATAGAGAAAAAGCTATGGGTCCTGAAGCATTTCAAGTACTTAAAGTTAGATGGGATGAGCCTAGACTTTGAGGAAGGTAATCTGACAGGGAGTCAATCAAATTTGGTAACTGAGATCAGTTTTTAGAAAGCATTATAGGCTACGCAGCTGACTAAAGTGAATAAACTAAGCCCCCATTCTTGATCCCATTGTTGGCCCTATTATTTGCTGAGCTTAAAAATAATTCACTTAATAGATGTAACCAACAAAAAGTTGATTATAAATAATGCTTTGAATGGGAAAAAGAGATCAGGATACATTTTCAAATTCTTATTGAACTATTCGTCTAAACAACAACTTTTTATGGCTCCAATCACTTTAGCAGGATGAAAATAAAACTTTCCGTTATTTTTAAAATTATTTTTATCTTGAATTCATTATGGTGAAAGCTTTGGTTATCTCAAAGTACAACAAATAGCAGTTTGGAAGCACAGCTGTATTTTCTGAAGAAGAATGCATGCTAATTCAAAGGAGTTTCCAGCGTCATTGAGGACAGGTTACAACCTCTCGTGTCCATTTTCAGAATTTCAGAAAACATAATTTTAAAACAGCACTTTTATTTCCCTCCTTGTTTATCTAACAGGAAAAATTTTCAGGCTCTCATTGTTCTGCTGATTTGAATCTTGTATAATGTTCCAGCCTAAACTTATTTACAGGTGTTTCATACCGTTTTGTCTGTTTGTTTTTGCTGGCATTAGGCTTGAACTTAATGATTAATTTTGCCTTTCTGAAGTGTTTTCGAAATTGCTCTAGAATTAACATTTGGTCAAATGGAAAGTCTTACTTTGCCATTCAAATGCCATTCAGAAGCATAGCCAGTAGGTCGTGGGAGGTGATTCTCCCCCTCTACTCTGCACTCGTGAGACCCCACCTGGAGTACTGAGTCCAGCTCTGGAGTCCTCAACATAGAAAGGACATGGAACTGTTGGAACAGGTCCAGCAGAGGGCCAGGAAGACGATTAGAGGGGTGGAGCACCTCTCCTATGAAGACAGGCTGCGGGAGCTGGGACTGTTCAGCCTGGAGAAGAGAAGGCTCGGGGAGACTTTCTAGCAGCCTTCCAGTATTTGAAGGGAGCCTCCAGGAGAGACACAGAGGGACTCTTTGTCAGGAAGTCTAGTGACAGGACAAGGGGTGATGATTTTAGATTGGAAGAAGGGAGATTTAGATTAGATATTAGGAAGAAATTCTTTGCTGTGAGGGTGGTGAGGCACTGGAACAGTTTGCCCAAAGAAGCTGCGGATGCCCCATCCCTGGAAGCGTTCAAGGTTCGGCTGGATGGGGCTTTGAGCAACCTGCTCTAGTGGGAAGTGTCCCTGCCCATGTAAGGTGTTTGGGACTATGTGATCTTTAAGGTCCCTTCCAACTCTAACCTTTCTATGATTCTATGATTCTATGAAATCATAGAGTGATACACCATTGTCCTGGTCTGAGATAAAACAGAACCAATTTTCTGTTCAGTACTTTTCTAGCTGGCCCCCTTCTAACTAATTAAACTCTGAAATTAACAGAACGTTCTTCAGTTCAGTTCATTTTTTCCCTAAACTCATAAACCTCTTTATCTCTTCTTCTTCCTCTCTTTGGCAGGGGAGGGACGGGTCATCTGTCATTCTGATCAGTCAATGCGGCCAAAATCATGACAACTGTGGCAAATCATACAGACCTTTTAATACCACAAAAAATAAAATTGGTCAGTATTAGACCACTTATTTTATCATGTTTAGCTTTTTTTATTGAGAATTTCAAAGCAATATTAGCTGGAGTATAAATATTTAAGCAATATAATCACACAACTTGATGGAGCACAGACCAACACATATATACAAGTTATAAACTGATAGTGCTAAATTTTGAGTATAATCCAGTTCATGAAACTGATTTCGTACTTTTACATAGCATCACTTTTGACTGTAGGAAGAGGTGTCTGTATTTATACCATTAGATATTAGCCAACGGCACATTTAGAGCTCAAAACTCCTTTGAACATATTTTAATTTATACTAGTGCTGCTACTGTGCTAAATACACAGAAGTGAGGTACATAAAAACGACAAGTAGCAGTGGTATGTTGATAGACATAAAATCTTTACATCTTTCCAATACATGTCTTCTGACTTGTTAGCAATGATTAATGGGGATTAATAAAAAAAAAAAAAAAAATAAAAAAAGAAGGTATTGCAGTGTTATTAACAAACATAAGAGATATGTTTAGAGAATCCTGGTGAAGTTTGTTGTTTTCAACACTGCATTCCTTGCCAAACCATGTATATATTCATATATATATGCAGATTTTCCCTTATTTATTATCTCATCACTCAGTCCTACCATAGAATGGACCATAGAATGGAGAGCAATCATTCTCTGAAAAGGAAGAGCTTTCTTTCTTCTTTTGGTTATTAAAGGAATTTAAGCACCACTTTAAACACATTCTTTCCAAGATTATGAACACTGAATGACATGAGCCTTTTCTTCTTGTGGTTACCTCCAGAATTCAACCCGAACTTCAAGGTAAAATATCCTCTGGAGATTCTTTACATTTACAATTGATGAGAATTTGGCCTTTGGTGCAGGTCAAGAACTAGATTCTACTGAATTTTTATGCATTTCTATAAGGTCAAACATAGCCATGACGGAACAGCATACTCTGCTCCAGGAGCAGAGAAACACTTTTGACTATAGCATTGCTTCAGTGCATCTGCTGCTGTTGTATCATACATTGTGCCATCATTGAAATAATTCCATTAAATAAAAAGTTTCTTGAAAAGCAGTAAAACTGCAGTTTTCAGTCAGCCTCAGAGAGCTGCAATTCCTGAATACCACAGCAACTGAACCTCTCTTTTTCTTCATGAAGTAAAAGCGTAAAACAGAAGGATAAAGGGCAGTGTCCTTACATTAAATATGCAACAAACTTGTTTTAACTTTACAAACTTCTTTTAACTTTTCTCTTACGTCGCATTGGCCATACCTGAGGACATTTAGTACTGCCAGCTCTTACCAGAGGACTCAGAAGGATCTGCATTAGAAATGTCTTTGACTTGACAGAGAAAAATTTTTTGGTATTCACTGTAAAATTCCACAAATCTTCCTTCTCAGCATGTACTCAACTGTCTTACAGTTTTATTTTATGGCTGATGTTATATTCAAAGGGCGAGCATCTTTGCCTGTTATTTTTACTACGCAGTCTTAAAATGAAAACAAATTAATTTTAAGATAGTTCAGTTAGAGTTCAATAAAAAGCATTAAAAAGAACAAGGAGGATAGTTTTGGTTTTTGGTGGTGGTTGTCTTCTAGGGTTTTTTTACTACGTTCTTATCCAGAATAATTTTTCAGGTTCATTTTAGAAGATTAAAGTGTACTTCAGGACTATTTTAATAAAGGACCTTTTAGTCAATTACAGATACTATTCAGCATCTTTCAAATCAAAATTATTGCCTTGTAGTATGTTTAATTAATTAACTACACTAAAATCAGTATAACTGTTTATCCATCCACAGTTATCAAAGTCACAAATTCATTGTTGCATATGTGATCATTAAACCTATTAAAAGCAAGCCTCAGGTTACATAACAGGGCATAAAGTAAAAGTTGTTGAAGTTGATGGACTTCAATGAGTACAGATATCTTAACTTGTCCAAGAATCAGCCTGGGTACGCACTTCTGAACTCTTAATACCTCCTGGAAATGCTTGGTGGGCTCATGGTATCGGTTCTCATGTAGGTGGGATCTGCATTGACATCTTGTTCAGTCTGGATTCTTCACTCTGCCCTTGTGCAGCCTAGCTGCAGGTGTAAACCAGGATCCTAAAAGTAAAAGCCTAGTTCAGCTGGTAAGCATTACAGCTTTCACGGTGCAGTATGGAGAAGCAATTGACGTTATAAACTCCAACTGTTATACAACCCAAAACATTTGAGTGAGAACATGCTATGTTAAGGGATTTTCACCTACTTTCTACACTACCCGAGTAGGAAGTCTGACCACTCTTGCTTCATTTGCACTTTCACTGATATACCCAGTCATGTTCACCACCCTACTTTACTGTTTATCAATCTTAAGTTATGAAATTGTCAGTTAAGATCATAACTTTAAACATGTTTTTTGCAAATATTGACCTTCAAAGCTTTTCACGACTTTAACTGCTCCATAAGAGATTAAAAAGATAAAATGAGTGTAGGCACAGTCATTTAGCAAGTCAAATTTTCCTCTAGAGCTTTCTATTCCCCCTAGAGCTTTCTATTCCTTTCAATGGTCATCGGGACTTTAGATCATTAGTTTAGGAAGACTGTTTCCTAACCACCATAAATATATGTGCACATCACTATCTAAGTACAAGGCAACTGGAATAAATTTTGAAGCCAATTAATTTGATACATATAATAAATTAAGACATGTTTTGAGATGTTTTCCTGAAATTAGAATCATAGGATCATAGTCATAGAATGATTTGGAACAGAAATGATCTTTGAAGATCATTTGTCCAGCCCCCTGCCATGGAGAGGGACATCTCAAAGTCCCAGCCAATCTGACCTTGAACACATCCAACAATACTCTCCACCTCTGAGAAACTTGTTCCAGTGTCTTACCATCACTATCATAGAAAAATTTCTTCCTTATGACCAATCTAAATCTACCATCTTTCAGCTTACAAATATTGCCCATTGTCCTATCACAACAGACTTTCAAAAATTATGTCCTCACCTTTCTTAAAAGCCTCCTTTAAGATTTGAAAGATCACAATAAGATCTCCCCAGGACCTCCTCTTCTCCAGGCTGAATAACCTCAGCTCTCTCAGAGATGTTCCAGCCCTTTGATCATTTTTGTGGCCCTCCTCTGGACCCACACTAACAGGTCCACGTCTTTCTTGTATGTGGGACCCCAGACATGGATTCAGTACTCCGTATGGGACCTCACCAGAGCAGAGTAGAGAGGCAGAATCATCTCCCTCAACATGTTGGCCATACTGCCTTTTATACAGCCAGGGATACAATTGGCTTTTTGGGCTGCTCTCAACCCATTCATCCCCCAGTCTGTACTGATATTAGGGATTGCTGTGACCCATGTGTAGGACATTGTACCACTGGTAGTAAATTCCATTTCTGTACATCCTGGTATACTTTATGAATTTATATGGTGACGTAGTGAAGTTTGACCCAAAAGACGACACATATCAAATAGAAAGAAAAATTCAAAGTAGCAATGTCTGGTCACAGCAGTGTTAGAATTACAATATAGAGTAACTACAGCAATTAAAATGGCAAAGGCAACAAAACATACGTGGAAAAACAAGCCCTGGACAACTCACTCAACTGCATTTTATATTAAAACTTGGAGATGTTCACTCTTCGATGTTTAAGACTAACACATTTCTCTGTTACTCTCGCTGTCAACACTAACTAGAACTATTCAAGCACATTGAAGAAAAATAGATCTTTAAAGGATTCCATTTATTTTTTAAAGGATCACTTAAATCTAAATTACCAGTAAAAGGAAAGTAGTGCTGAAGTGGTATTGCATTAAAATTACATTAATTCTGCCTCCTGAATGGCTGCCATGAAAGCACCAATAATGTATGGAAGGAAAGGAGTGGCGGTATGCTCTCTGCCTGCGACGGAAGGGAAGGGAAGGGAAGGGAAGGGAAGGGAAGNATAGAAGTTTTCTATCCTCTTTTTCCCTGTGTCGAAGGGAAGGGAAGGGAAGGGAAGGGAAGGGAAGGGAAGGGGGAAAAGAAAAAAAATAGTGTTTGTATTCTGGAATAAAGTTTTACATAAAGATTTATCTGCACCCAAAATGCCACCTCTCTTTTTCTCCTACTAATTAGTAATTTGTATGTAAAATACATTATTTTGTGATTTTTAATTTGATTATTAAAATCAAGATTATTTTTAAAATGTGTTGTTTCTTTTAGAAAATGTTATTAATATTTTCCTGTAACTCAAATGTACACTGTATATGGTGAAGAGTATTGTTCCTATTAAAGCATGAATTTGTTTACTGGTTATATAATGTATTTAAAAATGCAGTATATTTATAGTTTATTCTGTAAAACTGTTTTTTATCAAGTTGTGGTGGGTTGACTTTATCTGGGTGCTAGATATCCACTCAGTCGTTCTTTCACTCTCCCTTCCCAACAGAACACGCGGGAAGAAAATAAGATGAGAAAGCTCATGGGTCAAGATAAAGACAGGGAGATCACTTATCAGTTGCCATCATGGGAAAAGCACAGTTGGCTTAGGGAAAGTTATTTTTTTTCAACTTAAATATTTTTAGATAGTGAAAAATAAAGACAAATCTGAAAGTGCTTTCCCTGCTACTCCCCCCTTTTCCTAGGCTCAGCTTCATTACTTCAATCGCAACTCCTCTGCCTCTTTCCCTAGTCCCTGAGGGGGATATATATATATATATTTATATGTATCAGACAGGATTGTCATAATAGGACCATCCTTTTTCATTCATTCTTATTTTGCCTTTAAAGAAATGTTAAGTATATACCCTGTGTACTTAAAATTATTTATATTGTGCATATATTATTATACATAGAATAATTTACCATGTCATTTTTCAGGAATTGCAATATGATATTCTTCTAAGGCTTACAGCTCAGAATTTCTATTCTATACAGTGAGTTTCTCGCCATGTAATCGGTGACTAAATATTAAATATTTTGTGAAATAGTACAATGAAAAACAAATACCTAAACTCCAAGTCATCAGTAAGAACTAGATCTCATGTTCCAGTTCCCCAAAGGATTAAAAGAAAAATGTTTTATAAATTGTATAATCACTTTTAATTACAATGTTAAAAATCTTATCTAATCTTCTTCATATTTGTTTAACAAGACAATATTTCTAACATAAATTATCTAAATATTCATACCCCGGATCAGCTTTGCGGCTGGTAGAGCTATAATAATTTACACCAGCTGAAAGATAACAGTTCATGTTTTTGAAAAATGTACAACTAAAATTAGTGGAGTACAATATGGTTTCAGGCAGCATGTCTCAAATGTCAGTACGTGATTTAAACAGGAAAAATAAAAAATGCTATATAAAGAAAGAAAATAAAATGAGAGAACGTATGGAAAATTCTTCATGTAGAGTTCTACCTAAAAAATTCTACATAAAATCTTGAATACTAGTTGTTTGAAACTTGAAATAATCTTTAATACTGATTTCTTTTTAGTATTACAAAGTATATGAGAAGCAACATGACTATCTGTGTTCAACCATTAAAAAGACAGTCTATTGATGTGTCTGAACACTGCTGCACAATTCCTTGTCATGTTATCTTTTGCCACAAAAACTTTCTGTCTGTTTTCAGGAGTTCAGGTTCCAAATAGTGATATGAAGTCAGGGGTGTGGGGTCAAAACAGGGCATTTTTTTAATGGTTCTTAGCATTTATCTTCTAATACTGTTTCACAGAACTTTCAAAGCTCTGCTGAAGTTTTCCCTGATATAGTGATATTTGCAATGGGTGTCAAAAAACTGTAAAGAAACATTTATCAAAACATGTTCAAAATTATATGATCACTGACCCTTTTTTATAACAGCCTCTAGCTGTGATCATTACCTGTACTTTCTGGAGTCAGTTCTTCAGTTGCTCTAATTTATATCAATGGACTACCTCTTATAAGGGCTGTTGCAGTAGCTTTGAAGATAAACATAAGTTTTGTGAATGTATCAATACCAATACAATGCCCTGTATGCCAACATTTCAAAGACCTTTAAAAAAATACTTTACATACGTTTTTCTGCTCACTATATGAAGAGTTTCTAACTTAGTACAGATAGCTTTCAATCATAACTACTCAGTCAACATTGTTTCTTTTTTCAGCACTCAGCATCTACAGTGGAATTTCTTTAATAGTCAATAACTACACAATCCAGATTCAAATGCTAATCAATTCCCTTAACAAACTATTGAAAACATCAACATCCATTTCAATAAATTTTCTTTATCAGATTTGAATTGGAAATCAAAGTCCCAGGGTTGTTTGTCATGGATTATTGATAAGCAATAATATAGGGCAAAATAATTGTAAATGGAAAACTGCTGTAATGCGGTATTCAGTGTGGTACAAGTCCCTCATGTTTTTTTCAGGATTCCATCCAGTTTGTATACAAAATCATTCAGTAACCTCATACCCCTGGAAATGGGGCACATCTGTTACTATCTGCTACATAGAGCAGTAACTCATACCATAATCCAACCATAAACCATAATAGAAGTATTTCAGGGGTTTACTGGAAGAGAGGTCAGTTGATTCCAGAATTATTTCTTTAATACATACAAATTATAGGAAAAACTAAATACTTCCACTTACTTTGAATTTTTACTATCAAGTATTTTTTCTGAACAGGGTGTCTTATAATGCAGAAGATAATATTTCATGGACATTTGGTGCTACACCACTCATCCAGGAAAACAAAAACCTGGGTGTTGGGCTGTACTTCATCTGAGAACAGAACCTGCAACCATGGCAGTATATACACGAGCCATAAGTGTTCTTCAGACATGAGGGCACAAGTCATGGCATCATATATTACATATGGGTTGTTCTCCAGAACAGGGTGGCTGCCTTCTTATTGGAAAAGTGCCTAGTCTGTGCTATTCTCCGGACATTGCTCCAGTTTCGTCTTTTGCTCTTTGTTTTGGTAGCTGGCATGGGTGAAAGCCAAGCTAAGGGGCATTATTATTAAAGAGTTTATGTCGGCCCATTGACCTAACCTGTCCAGGTCCCTCTGTAGAGCTTTCCGATCCTCAAGCAGTTTAACACTCCCACCTAGTTTGATGTCGCCTGTAAACTTACTGAGGGTGCACTCAATCCCCTTATCCAGATTATCAATAAAGATATTAAACAAGACTGGTGTCAGAAGTGAGCCCTGAGGGACAAATCATAGCTGCGGAGAAACCTTCATCTACCAGACACACTCCCTGGCATCTGGGAAGGAAGTTCTTTACTTTGAGGATGAAAGAGCACTGAAAGAGTCTGCCCAGAGAGGTGGTGGAGCTTCCGTCTCTGGAGATGTTAGAAATCTGCCTGGACACATTCCTGAGCAGCCTGTTCTAGGTGGACCTGCTCTGGTAGAAGGGTAGGACTAAAAAAATCTCCTGAGGTCCCTTCCACACCCATATCATTCAGTGATTCTTTGAAAGAAAACAGCATTAATACACAGTTATCTTTTATCCTTTAAATAAGTAAGTCTTTTAAAGTGTTCCTGTTCTATCTCTGTACAACTGGACAACTGCTTGTAATGTGTCCTTTATATGCACAAAAGTGAGGAAGGAATTATTTAGCTGTAAACTTCCCCTTGCCATCTCAGCTGAGATAAATTAGAAAAGCTGCACAATCTAGACCATGATCTTGCATTCTTACGATTCTAGATGAATTAATTCAGTGGTACAGTCACTCAGAAATGCTGAGTTAAGTAAGTCTCTGAATTTCTAGTCTTTGATTAACATGGATTCATATCCACAATCTTTTAATAGAATATTTCAGTATGCTATTGAAAATCCAATACATGATAACAAAATTAAGCTAGAATCTATTAATGTATTATGGGACTGTTGTTAATAATGGTAGTTTTTACTGATACCAAATATCTGGTATTTTAGCATTAGTGAGCCTGTTATCTCCCTTGGGTTATCTACAGAGATACAATTCCTTTTTCTGTAAGTAGTTTTTCTCTTTTGTTTTTCCTCTGAATATTTGAGCTAGTGTGCTGCAAATACATTCTTTGTTGATGTTGAACCAGCCTTATTCATGCCCAGCTTTACCTGATTTGTGTCTGCAGAAGTACTGGATACCTCAAGCAAGGTCAGTACATGGCTTCCAGTGCACAGTTGAGTTCCTGAAGGTGTGCACCACATTTACACACACAGTTCAGAAGCATGGTCCAAAATATTCTGTGGATGGGGAGAGGTCAGAGATCAGAATGTAAAGCACACCACATTTACAGGTTCAATTTCTTAATAAACACAAATACTGAAACCAATGTGTTTACTTTTTCTGTATGTGAGTGTGTTTTCCCCCCTTTTTGGAATATTGAGGAGTGTTGTGGAGGAAACCAACTAATAAAAAACAAAGAAACACCAAACTGAAACCCCAAATCACAGAATCATAGAATTGTCGAAGTTTGAAAGGACCTTTCAGAGCATTGAGTCCAACCATCAACCTAACACTGACAAAACCACTAAATCATGCCCCAAAGCACCAAATCTACCCAGCTTTTAAATACCTTTAGGGATGGCAATTCCATCACTTCCCTGGTCAGCTTATTCCAATATTTGATAACCCTTTTGGTGAAGAAATTTTTCCTTATATCCAATCTAAACCTTCCCTGTTGTAATTTGAAGGCGTTTCCTCTTGTTCTTTAGCTTGTTACTTGGAAGAAGAGACTGACCCCCACCTCTCTACATCCTCCTTTCAGATAGCTGTATAGGGCAATAATCACATGAAGTTAAAACAAGCCAAGCACAGTGTCTTGCATCTGGGACGAGGCAATCCCAGGCACAAATACAGGCTGGGCAGAGAATGGCTGGAGAGCAGCCCTGAGGAGAAAGACTTGAGAGTGCTCGTGGATGAGAAGCTCAACATGAACCGGCAGTGCGCACCGGCAGCCGAGAAAGCCAATCGCATCTACTCTGTGCTCATGAGACCCCACCTGGAGTGCTCTGTCCAGCTCTGGAGTCCTCAACATAGAAAGGACATGGACCTGTTGGAATGGATCCAGCAGAGGGCCACAAAAATGATTAGAGGGATGGAGCACCTCTCCTATGAAGACAGGCTGAGGGAGTTGGAGCTGATCAGCCTGGAGAAGAGAAGGCTCCAGGGAGACCTTCTAGCGGCCTTCGATCATCTGTAGGGAGCCACCAGGTGAGCTGGAGAGGGACTCTTTGTCACTAGTGCTGAGGACAGGCAAACAATCACTTCTTTAGTCCTACTCACCATAGTCTTGCTGATACAAGCCAGAATGCTGTTGGCCTTCTTAGCCATATGGTCACACTCCTGGCTCGTATTAAACCTGCTGTTGATCAAATCTCCCAAATATTTTTCCACTGGTCTGATTTCCAGCCATTCTTTCCCAGGTCTGTAGAGTTCATGAAGTTGTTGTGACCCATGTGTAGGACATCATCCAGATCATTGAAAAAGATAGTAAAGAGAACTGGTCCTAATACTGGGCTCTGGAGTACACCACTCTTTTTATCTAATCTATGTATACATCCAGGATTACACTGACCCAAGTGCGGAATTGGGCATTTGTCCCTGTTCAATTTCATAAACCTGGTGATTGCTCAGTGCTCTAATCTATCAGGATCTATTTGTAAGGCCTCTCTACCCTCGAGGGAATCAACAACTCCTCCAAATTTAATATTTGTTAGCAAATCTACTTTGCGTGCACTGAACTCCTTTGTCCAGGTCATTAATGTTGAAGAAAATCGTTCACCCATATTGTGCGTGAGTCACTTCAAAACAATTAACCAGGAAGGATGACAGAAATTGGTTTTGGAATAGTTTTCTTTTAGAAATATTTTAGATCAAATGGGGTTTAATTTCAGGCACGCTTACGGTATATATAGCTCAGACACAGTGATCCTGTTGGTCACTTCAGGCTTTACAGTTCATTCACGTATTAATATCTTGTATTTAGAATACTATAGTACTGTGCTCAGTTGCTATTGCTACTTGTTTATGTGCTATAAGCAGGAAGCAAAATATTGGATCATATGTGATCCTAATGACCTTATATGTATATAAAATATTTTTTTAAATGCCAGAATATAAATACAGAAGCTTTGTAAATGTCCTGAAGTCCCAACTTTCTTAGTTTCCTAGGCTTCTGGATGTATTTGGAAGCTTTTGTTTAAGGATTATGAACAAAAAAGTAAAATATTATAAAGTTCTCCTTAACAGGTTGTAATCAAAAGCAGGGGATGCAGGGAGGAGGCTCTTCTCTTCCAAGATAAATAAGGAATGTTACTTACACACTGCTAAGTACTTCCTGAGATGTTCCTACAGGGAAGAGAAAGACAGACGTTTAAGAAATGAATGTGCTTTCTTTGACCCTGGGGTGGAGTTTAGTATTATTCTTCAGGATAGATGACATTGGAGTCATTTCTAAAAGTGCCTAAGACTAAAATTCACAATTCCTAGAAAAAGAGGAGAGCAAGAGGTTGATGCTTTTGTAGGAGAAATTGATTTATTTTCTTTCTAGACAATTTGTCTCTGACACTAAAAATATTGAAGTAAATCTCAAATGCTTTATAGATATAAAAGCAGTCTGAGAAGTGAATTAGTCTTTTATTATTTAGCACATAACAATTTTCTTCCATCGTGAAATGAAACAAAACAATGCAACAGGACAGAACTGGTTCAGGATTCTTAATGCTTTTTAAATACGGCCTACAGGAACAATAAAGTCAGAAGACTATGAAAGCAAGTTTTCAAGAACAAGGTCCTCAAACATTTTTATACACTTTGTTCATAAACTTGTTTTCCACAATATTTGTAAGATGTATCTCTTTGTCTCTAGCTGACATCATTAAGAAATAAAACATATTTTTACAAGCTTCTTTAAACCTCCATTGGAACATCCTCTCTCATTACCATTACTTTGTTATTATTTCAGCAAACTTTATTCTCAAAGAATACTGGTTAAGCAATCCTTAACCAGCAAGCAACCCTTAAGCAGAAAAGGCAAAAAAAAAACAACAAAAGAAAAAAGGAGGGAAAAAAATAAAAGGATAAGACTGATATTGTTTCTTCCTTTATAGTTGAAAACTCACCACAATAACCTCTTCTGGGTAAAAGGCTAGTGTCATGGTTTAGCATCAACCAGCAGCTCAGTCCCACGCAACTTCACTCACTCCCTGACATGGTGGGATGGGAACAGAATCATACAATAGAATCATAGAAACATAGGATCGTCTAGGTTGGAAGGGACCTTTGAGATCATCTAGTCCAACCATCAGCCTAACTCTGATAAAAAAACCCGAAACCAACCCATAACTAAACCACATCACTAAGTAGTATGTCATGCCGTCTTTTAAATAACTCCAGGGATGGTGCCTCAACCACTTCCCTGGACAGCCCATTCCAATGTTTGATAAACCTTTCTGTGTAAAAATTTTTTCTGATATTCAATCTGAACCTCCCTTGGTGCAACTTCAGGCCATTTCCTCTTGTCCTATTGCCTGAGACTTGGGAGAAGAGACCAACCCTTGACTCTCTAAGACCTCCTTTCAGGTAGATGTAGAGAGTGATAAGGTCTTCCCTCAGCCTCCTTTAGGCTGAACAACCCCAGCTCCCTTAGCCTCACTCATAAGGCTTACTCTCCAGACTCCCCAACAGGGTTGTTGCCCTTCTCTGGACCCACTCTAGCACCCCAACGTCTTTTTTGTGGTAAGGGGCCCAAAACTGCACACAGTACTCGAGATGGGGCCTCACCATTACCGAGTAGAGGGGGATGATCACCTCCTGAGTCTTACCACCACACTGTTCCTGATACAGGCCAGGATGCTGTCGGCCTTCTTGGCCAACTTGGCACACTGTTGCCCCATGTTCAACTGGCTGTTGACCAACACCCCCAGGCCCTTTTCTGCCAGGCAACTCTCCAGCCACTCTTCCCCAAGCTGGTTGCACTGCATGGGGTTGTTGTGACCCAAGTGCAGGACCCGGCACTTGGCCTTATAGAACCTCATCCCAATTAGAAGGATAAAAGTTAGAAAACTCTTGGACAGAAGTAAAGACATTTTAATAGGTAAAGCAAAAGATATGCACACAAGCCAAACAAAAGAAGGAATTTTGTCACTACTTCCTATTAGCAGTCAGATATTCTTCCTCTACCTTCATATATTGAGCATGAATTCTTATAGTGTAGGATATCCTTCTGGTCAGCTGCAGTCCCCACCTGTGTCTCCTCTCAACATCTTGTGTATGCCCACCCTACTCACTGGCTGAAAAGGACTTGCTGCTGTGTAAACACTGCTCAGCAATATATTATTATTATCAATATTTTTTTCACGATAAATCCAAAGCCTAGCACTATAAAAGCAGCTATGAAGAAATTTTGTGTTATCCCAGCCAAACTCAGTACAGCTAGTGTCCCGAGCCGATATCACTACAAATCTTTCACATATGTCAAGTTACTCCCAATAAATACATTTGTAGGGTCCAGTAACTACATTTACTAGATAAATTTTTCACCCTTGTATTTCTAGCTATTTATTTTTGCCCTATTTCCCAAGCTGCCTCAGCTAAGAAAGATTCCAGAAAACATGCAGACAATTATTTTATGGGCCTATCAGTGGTGCTTTACCAAGTCAACTGCATCCAAGACCCTTCAGCAGTAGATGATTTAAGTTGATTTAAGTTGCTGTCATTTCCTCCTGGTGCAGCTGGGATGGGATAACTGCTGATGCTGTTGTGAAAACAGCTGCACAAACTATTCAGCCAACTGGAGCTAGCTGGCAGTAAGCTGCTGAATACAAGCTGCTGCTTATTTGCAAAACCAGCATCCTACCAGGGAGCACTATTATTTCTAGCTATAGAGGCTTGAAAGTGGTGCCAGGTAGGAATTTCTGAGGCTTTAATCCTAGGTCCTATTTCCAGCTGGTATTCTGTTACATCCTCCAGATTACTAAAGGCCAAAAGACTAGCTAGGAAGTTCGTGATATGATCCCACAGTGATGAACACAAAACGAAGAAGCTTTTCTTCTGTGTATCTAGTGGTAAGAGCCAACTGGCTATGTGGACATAGCCACTGAGCAATATCCAATAGTTAAGGCATTCAGGTTTTTTAAGTAGGGTGTTCAGTTGCAGATAAATGCAAAATTTTGCAAGGCTCAAGATCCATAAATCATGCAGGGTTGAGACAGATAATTTTGCCTTGGAGACACTTCATAGACTGAAAATGTGCCCTCACAGTTCACTTGTTTAGCTAGCATGATGGAATAAAGCCTGAAACATTAGCAGAAACTGTTTATATAATCAATAACAGTAAAAAACAGTCTCATACTTGGGCAGGGTCATATAGACAAGTCCTTCCCAAATCAGGGGTATTTATTTTATATTAAAAATATGTTTATTTTATAAGATAAATATTTTATATTATAAATATGAAGTGTTTTCTCTCTGTGATCTAAAGTACCTCCTTCCCTCCAGGAGTCAGACAGTTGATCAAATTTTTTACCAATTTAACAAGTCTGCATTCTTTAAATCAACTTCTGTTCTTAGCATGTTTATAGTGTAGAGCGAATGTGAGACAACTCAATTTAGCACTGATCATTTTTGTTGTGAAATAAACTAAATTTTATTCAGCTCTTATGTCTCTTAAGCTAAATAAATAGAGTTATACAACTGAAGCATGCAAGCTTCTCAGATTCTTCTAGATAACTTTGTAAGAATTTTAACTTTACTCACTGACCCAATGACAGATGTTCTGAAGGGAGTCTGACAAACAGAAATTTAAACAAGGTTTTTCCTCTCTTCTTGTGTATTTACTCTGTCTCCTGGAATAATTATTGCCAGTAGAAATAGTTGAAATTTCAGTTTTGTGATTCTTTTGACTTTTCAAATCTTGTATTTGAATATGAAATTTTAATTTACACCAATGCTTTTCTGCACCCAAAATCACACAAAACACAAAGCCTGTGTTCTTTAAAATATTCATACATATTATTTCTGGAATAAAGTACATTCTGTGTGTTTTGTAGTGGCTGAATGAATTTGAAGTGATTTGTATTATTTTTATTACTTCACTGACACAGAACAAGAAAACTCATAAATTCTCACAGTGGTTGTGGGATTTTCAAAGCCTGGTTGGACTGATTTCTTTAAACAGGGATACATCAGGGACTTCACCTCCTGAATCTACTGGTTGTCCTACAGTGAAGTTGCTGAACTCTTCTGAAACTGGGTTCATAGTTCCCTAGTCGTGCTAAAGCATGGCTTTTGGCGTTCTTCACACAGGAAATGCAGGATGTCTTATGACATCCACATACCAAGCACCTTTGTAACTGGAGAGGCTGCAGGGACAAGTTAGTTATGTTTCCATCACAGCATTGTCTGCATTCTGTAACTACAACAATATTTCAAGAAAATTTTCCTTTCAACAAATTGGCAAAAACTTTTTATTAACATTCGAGCAGCTCTTTCAGTGTAATTCCTTTCCAAATATGCAATATTTTCAGGTGGCAAGTAAAGAGAACTGTGAGCTATTAAAAATAACTGTGATGAGTTTTTATTATAACAAATTAAAAAAAAATCAATGTAACAGGAAAATCTTGTGAAGCAGAGGGATATCAGATTCTTATTCGATATCAAATTTCTCATCAAACTGCTTATCAGCTAATTTTAACAGCTACATTTAACTTAAGTGTTCCACAGGCAGTTAAATTTCAATTTTTTAAGGAGAACATTTTCCCTTATAAAGTAAATTTCAAAGGCTTGAAAATTAATACACTAACATTCGATACTGTAGTGTGTATTTAGTCCCATTTTTCCCTCTGTTAATCNTATAGCTGAAAAGAACAAGAATTTTCCTCTGTTTCAGCTTTCTTTTGAATTTCTTTGAATTCAGGATAAGTTATTGTATGTTCAGCTGTGGTTAGTAAAAGGTTGTCAAGGGACTAGATTTCTTATCTTTTGAAAATTTTATGTCCTAATCTTACAGACAGCAAAGGATGATAGCACACAACAGTCCTTTCCAGAACAAAAATGAGTTCCTCATTGAGGGTTGTTTTTTGCTGATATGACACTTTAATGGCAAGAAATTGAGCAATATAAAATGTTTATTTATGTCACGTTCTATTTCACCTGTATGGAGCAAAAATGTCTTGAAAAGCAATGAGTAGTTTAAAGGCAATGTTTAGAATGACTTGGAAATCTGCACATGAAACTATTCAGAGGATGAGAAATAGGTCCAGCATGTTGCCTTTGGGAGTCATTTTTAAAGGACAGAAAATAGAACTCCTACATTATACTTGTGAGGCTACTGCAGAATACAACCTAAACCTTACTGGAACTTCTTTTTTTTTTTTTTTTTATCATTCCATCCATTTCCATCTCAGAAACTCTCAAGGGAACTTTGTAAGACTGATGGAGAGAGGTTAAGGAGAAGGAAAGGAAAAATTTCATAATCTAAATCTCTCTGTTAAAAGAGAATTTCCCCCCACACACACCCACCCAGGGAAATAAGTGTGATCTTGATCTTGAGTACAAGAACAGTTTTTTAAAAGCTTCCACTAAGCAAAATTTAGCTATTAGAAGAATAGGAGATATGAGAAAGCTAGAAATGGGATGCAACAGTACAGTTGTAGTTTGGATTCTATTTTTTGAAATTGCATGCAAAGACCAATAGATGACATTTACCACATTCCACAAGCATTCTGAAGTTCTTTTTTCCTATACTTTCAAGTGTTTTCCTTTGCAAGATGAATAATACAGTTGGGATATTTTTTGTATGAAATATTCAAGCATGCTCCGGATGTCTTAGGGAAAAGTGAAAGAAAACTTCCTGCATAATAGATTATGTCAAGCACTCTGACCAGGCTTAAGGCAGTTGTATAGAAGAAATATTATAGTAAGGTTAATAAAGTATGTACAAAAGTGACAAAACCCATAGCTATTGAACATGACTTTATAAGTGCTGTGAATTTATTTCCAAAATATTTTGCTTTGACACTTATTTCCTCTTTACCACTATATGTCACTCTTTCTACCACTCTACCACTACATGTTTTCTGCAAAAACACTGATAAGAAATTAAAATGTATATTTTTGCAAGATATGCTATTACTAGCAAGAATACTATGGGAATGTAACATGGAATGAAGATGATCCTTTTTTGTTTTAATTATTACTATTTTTTCATGGGATATTTTTGGATTTCCAGGTGAAATTTCCTTAAAAACAGATCCTTAGGTTGAAGAGCTCTCTTTGTACCTATTTCACCATCTTGTCTTTTTCTGTAGCTGTTTCGTTTAATTAATTTCACTTTACAAATGAACTCCTCGTAAATGATTCTCATTCTAGAACATCTGCATATAACCAGTAAATGCAGGCATTTGAATTTCCCTTTCTTTTAATTATTTGTTTTTTACACTTACAATAGTGTAAGCCTGGATAGAGTCTATCAAGGTCAATATCTTCATAAAGAAAAAAAGACAGAGGCACTGGGCTCAGACATTTATGCTGAAGTATTTAAAGTAAAAGTTGAAAATTTTCTTCACAAATATCTAAGAGTCTCTCGCTTGTGCAGTATTTGTTCCTGGGAACAAAAGCCTTTGATAGTTCTCAGTGTTTGTTCAAAAAGATAAAAATTGTTTTCTAAATTGCCTTCTGGAAGCTGAAGGCAGACCTCAGACCTATTCTTCTTCATGAAGTGGAAAAAAACTGGCAGTGCTTCAAAAGAAAAAGTCAAATTGAAAATTCAGAAGAACTGGTTTGATGTTATACTATCTGAGTAAGTTGCTAAAGGATGATGGGCCTCTAAAACATTATCTGCTTAATTTTGCTTTTAAAACAGAGATTCTCTGCAAAACTAGAATACAGGTACTACAGCAGAAATTTAGGCTCCTTTTTCTGAAGATCATCGTTGCAACTCCAAAGGGTAAGTGGGAACTCTTGTGTGGCAAAAACACTACATTGTTTTATGAGAATGTCCCTATGGGAAATACGATTTTCAGCTTCTGAGAAAAACTTTTGGTTGATAAAGGCTCATCTGAGCCACAAAGTGCACAAAACCACCTCTATAACTTGCTTTGCAAACGTCCATAGAAGTTCTAAAATCCCTTAAAAACCCTAAAAGATCCCAAAAACTTTTCAAAACAAAGGAACTAGAAAGAACATTTAGTAGCATTTGAAAGCTTCTAAAATTCCAAGATAATCAAGAAAGTAAAGCTTTTTTCCATCAAATTTTGATTCTTTCTTGTTTTCAGAGATCTACAGTTTTTGTAGTCATCTCTTTGACCTCTAAAAACTGACAATTTTGAATTTCAAATATATATATATAAGTTCTGTTAATGTATGACTTAACAATTCAGAATTAATAAAATCTGAATTTTTATGAGCTTCTGCCTCCACATACACTTATACCATTCTTGCCTACATTGTGACAAATACAATACAAAAACCACACACTTCTTTATCTTTGTGATCTCATATCCACTATGAGGTACCATTGAAACGGGAATTAATTCAGAATTCAAAAAATATGGAATAGAGAGAAGAAATTAAAATGGTAGTCACAGTAACCTAGGAAACTAGACATGAATTGTAGTTTTGCCAGTGATTTTATCCAACTTTGGTTCTTATAAACTGCCCTATCTTGCACTATACGTTACACCAGTAGCAAGCATTTCTTAATTAAACTACAGTAAATAAATCTCAAAAGTATAATGCCATGAATAGGTAGTTTGGCTTAATGCCAATTCCACCGCTTGCTTTAAAATCAACTTCATTATTATGTGCATTTTTTCATTCAGGAATCTCAATTATAGATTGAGACTGTGAAAAAATGTACAATATATCTGTAATTGGGAGATTTTTGATCAAGTTTAGTTCCAAATGGCATTATATACAACAGACCTGAGTTTTGAAACTTCACTCTTACCATCAAATACAGAGATATCTGTGAAGTTCAACTGAAATCAACAGGAATCCTGAATGAATGTTCACTTACCTTTAGGCTTCATTGTCTGTTTCCTGTTGTCATAGGCTTGTGGGGTACTGTTTTGGTTTGGACTAAGAAATTCTTCCTCTTAAAGGGGCCCTACAGGAAAGATGGGGACAAATGTTTTAGCAGGGTGTATTGTGACAGGACAAGGGATAATGGATTTAAACTAAAAGAGAGAAGATTTAGATTAGATATAAGGATGACATTTTTTTTTTTACAGTAAGAGTGGTAAAACAGCCTTAGTTTGCCCAGAGATGTGGTAGGTGCCCAATCCCTGGAAACATTCAGGTTCAGGTTGAACAGGGCTCTGATCAATGTGGTCTGGTTGAAGATATCTCCTGCTCATTGCAATGTCTCTTCCAACACAAATATGTAGTGGTA
>VXBW01006657.1:12904-42123 GCA_013400375.1 Thinocorus orbignyianus | reverse complement strand
GGCGGGCAGGGAGGGAAGGGAGAGAATAGCAAGTAACCCAACAAAAATCTGTTTTTCAAAGTGGGACAAAGGAAAGAACTAGCAAATAAACACTTCAGCTTGTCAGCAGTCTAATATTGGAGCTCACTCTGTGACCCTCACAGACTTACAGAATCACAGAATGTAAAAGGGTGGAAGGGACCTCTGCAGATCACCTAGTCCAATCCCCCTGCCAAAGCGCGTTCACCTAGACCAAGTTGCACAGAGACTTGTCCGGACAGGTTTTGAATGACTCCAGAGAAGGAGACTCCACCACGTGTTTGGGCAACCTGTTCCGGTGCTCTGCCACCCTCAAAGTGAAGAAGTTCCTCCTCATGTGTGAGTGGAACTTCTTATGTACACGGTTGTGCACATTTCCTCTTGTTCTGTCTCTGGACATCACTGAAAAAAAACTCGTCCCTTCCTCTTGACACCCAACCTTTAAGTATTTATAGGCATTGATCAGATGCCCTCAGCTTTCTCTTCTCCAGACTAAAAAGACCCAAGTCCTTCAGCCTTTACTCATAAGAAAGATGCTCCACANAAAAATCTGTTTTTCAAAGTGGGACAAAGGAAAGAACTAGCAAATAAACACTTCAGCTTGTCAGCAGTCTAATATTGGAGCTCACTCTGTGACCCNCCTGTTCTTCTTGAGCTGGGGAGCTCAGAACCGGACACGGTACTCCAGATGGGGCCTCACCAGGGCAGGATAAGTAGTAATCTGCATTAGTAGAGACTGGGAACAAAAGAGCTGAATAATAGCTTTGCTGATATATTACTGCAGACACCAAACTAAATGTAAATCCAAAGTGTACTTTCATTGAAGATACAGCAAAGTGTATAGTGGGCTATATTAGAAGGAGGAGAGCCAGCAGGTTGAGGGAAATTATTACAGAATCATAGAATTTTTTTTGGTTGGAAGGGATATTTAAGATCATCTAGTTCAACCATTAACCTAACTCTAATAAAAAACAACTTATAATTAAGCCATGTCACTAAGCACTAATTATCTCTCTCATCATGTCACTGAGGATGTTAGATTTGAAATACAAATACAAATAGCACAAAACCAACTCAGAATGATGAGAAATTGAGCAGGGTCCAGTGGACAGCTACCAAGATGGTTAGAGACCTAGAGCTTGACCTAGGAAGCAATGCTGAGGAAAATAGGCTAGTTTATTCTGGTAAAAAGGAGGCTGACGATGTCTCATAACAGTTATTTGAAGGACAGTTACAAAGATAACGGAGACAAATTCTTCTCACTAGTGTCAGATGAGGCAGCAGTGGCTAAGAGCCAGAAGTTGCTGTTTTGGAGGCTGAGATTAGACATCAGGAAAAATCTTTTCACTTGACAGAAAGTTCATCACTGTAAAAGGTTACCCAGAGAGGCTGCAGAAAAAGAAAAATGTTTATGGAACCTTTCACACTTCAGATAGACAAAGCCATGACTGATTTGATTTAGTCTTGATGACAAACCTACTTTGAGAATAATGCTGTGCAAGGCTTCTCCAGAAGCCTCTTCATATAAACATTTATGTGATTCTGGCTTGTATAGGTGATAAACTCTGTGAACAGAATAGACATTTTGTTTGAAGTTATTATATTTTTAAATTAATTTTATTAATTATTATTAATTTTATTTCACTAGTTTAAAATTACTATTTCAGAATAGGAAAAATATTAAGGAAAAAATTAATTAAAAATAATATTAAGGAACATATTTTTCATTCTTATTTTTCAATTACAAAGTAGATTATTCTCTTTTTACTTAGCACTAGATGAGACTGAGGTGAAATATTTCAGACATGGGGTTTTCACTGTAGCCCCACAGGTATTTTTAAGATTAATCTTAAAATTATATCATTCATCCAAACCAGGATGAATGGACATAAAATTTAAATAAAATGTTTACAGTTAGAAACAGTCTGATTATTCCTTTTAATCCTGAACTTTATTCCAGAGCTATTACATATAGAAGATTCTTGTGAAACTTGTATCATCTTTTGGACCATCACTTTTTAACCTAAAATCTGATACATATATCTATATTTCTCTGTGTGTAAATCTCAAGATGCAGAAGAAATCGGAGCACCATCTCCTTTGGAAGCACTTAAGCTTTTGATTGTGTTTCTACGTATTTATATGAAATAGCCTAAATCTAATGGTCTTCCATTACATCTGTTGACTCTGGCTCTCTGTTAGGGGTCAAGAAGCACAATGGAAAAGAAGTTGTGAGATCTATTTTATTTAGTTTTGTAAAATTTTGCTTTTCCTATTGTGACTTTACTCTAAACTGTTAAATGTTAAGCATATTTTGGTAATTCGGTAAGATACCTATCTAAAAAAAAATATTTCAGTATAAAAATACTTTCTAAAAATATGGAAAAAAAAGAATGCATGCGTACATGGAAAATGAAGAACCTCAGATGCACAGCTGAGGACCGTACAGTCCCTCCAAAACACTAATTCGTCTGCTATAAACCATTGGTTTTCTTATCTTCAATAAAAATAAAAATAAAAAAAATCAATTTAGTCAGCTACCCTGTCTGAATTCTCAATAAACCAAATCAAACTACAGACTATATATGCTTGTTTGAGATTTATGAAATATACTTCAAAATGGAGAAAAAACTTAAGTTTTAGAAAGTCATCTACATCATATTTAATATATATGCAGGGAATGAAAACATACTTACAGAAAAATACAATTAGAGTTACATGCCTATTTGGATTTAGAGATAAAGAGCACAAGAAAAAAGTCTAGCTGTTACATTTCTCATTTAAATTGTTTAAATTCAAATTTAAACCTTTTCAAAGAACAGGACACAAATGAAAATCCCTAAAACAGACTAAATTCTTAGACAAAATCTTACTGGAACAGAAAAGATGACTTGAAATTTCAGACAACCCACAACAAAAGAGCATTAGCTTCTGAGACTTCCAGAGGGAACAAGAAGGCTTGACACCGCCTTTTTCATGGGAAGCTTCATCTGTAGTTCAGCCACACAACTTGAAAGACTATCTAATCTGGATCATAAATGCTATAGGGATTCCCATATTGAGGACGTTTATGAGTAACAGTGTAGGAGGGACCATGATTTTGACCCTATTGTACACCTGGGACAAGGATAGAATGCTACAGGCGGTAGGGAAAAATGAAGAGGTTATGTTTGAGGGCATGAAGATATTATTCTTTCTTGATGTAGGTCCAACCTCAGTTAAAAGAAGAGAACTGTTCGAGAATTAAAAGGTTTCCTTGAAAGGAGAGGTTATGGTCACAGTGCTCTGTCTTGCAAACTGAGAGTAACTTTTAATAACCGCACACTGGCTGAGTAAAATGGCAGCAAATAAGCTTTCATACAAAGTCATAAAAGAAAGCACCTAGGAAGACCCTGAAAGTAAAGACTGTGGAGAATGAGTACATTGCTGTTTGGGTCTTCTTGCGTCTCTAGTTTTACATGGCCTTCAAACTTCAAGTGGTCTGTTGTAACCTTTATTCCGAATGTCCTGCTAAGTCTGAAACCACTGCAGTTTTATACAAGAAGGCAAAGGTCATATGTTAAATATATAGTATCTACTTTGGCAGATATCGTTCTTTACAGATAGTATTGGATTTTGGAGTGCCTCCTTGCTCTGATATATATATCAATAAGAAGTGAGGATGGAGGTAAATTGGGCTTTTCTTTTGATTTTGTCTTCTTTTTTAACCAAATAACTGAATAGAAATCTACTCTAGTTACTTTTCCTTCTACTATGAAAAGTCAGGCTGACAAAAATCCTTTCCACACAGTGACCTTGATTTTTTTTAAACCCCCAGTGTCAAGCAAGTATTGGCTTTTGGCTAACTTCAAATGTTCATAAGCCTTCTTTTAGTGCCCTTAAGAGCAGATCTTCAGTGTGTCATGTTAATAAATACTTAATCTTCCATCTTTATTGTTTTACTAAAAATTATTCATAACATTTATTTTTCTAGTAGATATAATTACATTTGAATGGTTGATAAACAACTTTGATGTAAACATTTTATACTTTTCTTTTACTAATGCAACTGCATACATATTTTGAAACTTATAGGTCTCCTGTCTGCCACAAAGGCATAATAAACTCACATATATATTGCTACCTGCTGTTACATCTACATCTTCCAGAATTGTGCCTTTTTGCAGGTTTTTATTCTTCCAAATTAATATGTGTGGGCCTTTGTTTGTTTGTTTTAAATGGAAATTCATTTTTATATTTAAATGTGTTTTAAACTCTAGTTCTGTTTTAATCTCTTCAGATTAAGCTTCCCATTTTACCTTACCTTCAGTAGACCTTGTAACTTCCAATATACTTGACATTTTGACATTTAGCATTATGCTTTCTTATTCTCTCCCAAAGGTTTAACATCAAAGATTATTTTAATTAAATTTGTGGGTTAGATATGAAGTATGTGAAGATATTTAAATGGAAAAATGCTATAATGACAGAAAACAATATTTTGTCTTGAGAATAGGGAAAAAGAAAATAGAGAAAATATGTTTTACATCTTTTCTAGCAATCAAATTCCTTCTCTCTGCAAGCAATAGAAAGCTACAGGGCAGTAGACACAATGAAATTATTAAGTTCTTTATACTTTTTTATAAGTAGTGAGTTTTTAGTCATAATGAAAAGGAAAAGTTTTAAAAGCCTCTGTCATGGTTTAACCCCAGCCAACAAGCAGGACCACGCAGCCTCTTGCTTACTCCCACCGACTGGGATTGGGGAGAGAATCAGAAAATAAAAAAGTGAGAAAAAACCTGTGGGTTGAGATAAAGACTGTTTAATAGGTAAAGCAAAAGCTGCATGCATAGGCAAAGCAAAACAAGAAATTCACTAACTACTTCCCATCTGCAGGCAGGTGTTCATCCATCTCCAGGAAAGTAGAAATCTATCACATGTAATATTTACTTGAGAATACAAATGCTCCATCTGAATGTTCCCCCGTTCCTTCATCTCCCAGCTTTATATACTGAGGAGGGCTCCATCATGAGTAATGGGTACTTGGGAAGACAAAACACCGTAACTCCAAATGTCACACCCTGCCTTATCCTTCCCCAAGCTTTATAAACTGAGCATGACGTCCTGTGATATGGGATATTCCTTTGATTAGTTAGAGTCAGCTGTCCTGGCTATGTCTCCTCCCAGCTTTTTGTGTACTCCTGGCCTACTTGTTAGCAGGTCAGTATGAGTAGCAAGAAAGACTTTAGCTGCTCATCAACAGCTAAAAGCTCCAGTGTGCTATCAATACTATTTTCATCCCAAATCCAGAACATAGCCCCACACCAGGTGCTAGCAAGAAAGTCAACTCCTTCCCAGATGAAACCATGACAGCCTAACAGCCTGTATTAAATACATAAACTGCACACACTGACAGGAGCATTCAAAGTTGACTATTCTTTCTTATTTGACCAAAGAATATCAGGAATCATTTTCTCTTTCAAATATTTTTTGGGGAACAAATACTCAGTAAATATGATTTTTATTGCTACTGAATGTGAAAATTTTTTTTTATAATTCAATATAGATAGCATTAAAAGTGCAGACACATAAGGGTAAGCCTACATACGTTAAGAGTAAGACTGATTAACAATCTGTATAAACCTGTAAACAATATTTTTTTGTACTACACTTGACTAATTAGAATACATGTGATGGAAAATACTTTAAGGCAAACAATAACATGACAATGTTCACAAATAAGTCAGAAGTTAGGGAAAATCCGCTGAGAAATTACAATATGACAAGGTACCTCAGACTTGGATATGATGCTGAATATTTTAAGAGAGCATTCACATTATTGCTATCCATGGGACAATTACATTGTTCCCTGGCTGATGGTTCAACCATATGGCCATTTCAGCTGTTTGTAATCAAGTAAATAGGTCTTTTATACTAGGAATTCATCAAGCAGACCTGATTTGAGATTTAAACTATTTTTCTTTCAATAGTAGAACTCTTCTTTTTGATTTCTTTTCATTGTTCAAAAGTTAAAGCTGATCATAGATCCTCAGAAAAGACAGTACTAAGCTATCAAATCACCATTATTTTTTAAGATCCGCTCTTGAAAATACATCAGGAAATACCTTCCTTAAAAGATGTTATATATAAAAAAATTAAGTTAAACTCAAAAGACTGAAGTAATTACTTGAAATTCTTTTCTTTAATCCAATATCATATTCATTGCAGTCGTTAAGTCGATTTTATAATGAAGAAAGATTATTAGAAAGGTAAAATTCTAATTTCATTAAACAAACATTAAATTAATTTCGAACCCAAGAGAGTGTCTTTTCTTTTTCTCCTCTGTGGGCTCTTTCATTAATTTCTAATCAAACATATTCTAAAAGGATGCATTATAATAACCCATACTTTAATAAAAAAGTCTTAGTTTAAACAATTTTGTGTCTAAATTTGCTGGGCAACGAACCTGCTTACTGATAACAGAAAGCTCATTCAAAGCTCATTGTGCTTAATGGAAAAATTAAAGTCTGTGGCAGAACTTAGGCTGAATTCTATTTGCTTTGACCTTTAAGTTGTACATGCTGATGAAACAACAAAAAAATGTGTCTTTGAAAATTAAATTCAGAAATATTAACTTTAACTAATTCAAGGAAAATTAAATAATTATAAGTGTTCTTTTAAATTTTTTCTCACATATTAATATAATGTACCACAGTGCACTAATCACCTCTTAATCATGATTAACTTTTAAATATAGTATTTTTGAAAGCAGTATTATAGAGGATATTTTCCTTTGAGAAATATTATTTCTTTAAGAAATGAAATATGTTGTGTGTTTGTTACTCTTGTAAGAGATACACTTAATTTGACACAGTCCAGGATATGGTTGATTTTTCTGGGCTAAACAAGCACATTACAGCTCACATGCTATCTTTTGTCTGCCAGTTACTCCATGCCCTTCTCTGCAGTGCTGCTCGCAATCCACCCATCCCCTAGTCTACATTGATACTGAGGATTTCCCTGGCCCAGGTGCAAGACCTTGCATTTGCTTTTGTTGAACTTAGATGGACACTGGACAAAGTCCTACTGCCTCCATAAGTGGTTTTACAAGGACTTTGCAAAGACATGTGACGAGCCAACACTGAACCTGGGAACATCGATATCAGGCACCTTAATTGGTATTGATTTCATCACCCAGTTTGTTTACCAAAACAAACCCAGTTCTGCTTACCAAAAGAGGCCCTTGAGCACTCACATTCCATCACTATTACAAGAACATACTGCAGCATTTTTTATCTCATCAGTAATCTTCAGTCCCTACTATGGAGTCATTGTGTCTCTCATTCTGTAGTCGGGTCTTACTTGCCCTCCATCTCTCCATGTCAGATAATCCCTTGGTCACAGGTTATTGCTGCTGAGAAGTTACAATGTGAATTTTTCCCTTCAGTTTCTAAGAGTATGTACAGCTATCCTGAACACTTATGAACGATGGCAATGAAGAATTGATTAGAAGCATAAATTTATCTCTCTAAAATTGTTTTTCTAAAAATAAGATGTCCCCAAAAGTCTGTGGTAAAAGGAGAGAAACACATTTCCAGGGTATGATTCATTAATATTTTTAGATATCTGTTTCAGATTAATATAAATGACTTTTCTAAATGCAAGTCTCACTGTATTGGTTACAAAGGAAAACTTCTGACAAATTTAAGCTTAGATATTTATTATTTCAAGCCCAAACTTAGGTCTAAGTCATCAATTTGAGACTTATACACAGAAGTCCCAGCCTAGTGAGTACCCTAACAGTTTATTATTCAATGGTAACCTTTCTTTTTCATGAGTCATTTCACCCTAGAGTTGAGAAAAATTAGCTGATGTAATCACTGTGATCAATGCATTTTTATGAAAATTTCAGCACATTGATGCTTACTGAAAAATTAATCAAAAATTCAAACTGTAGTCCCCTTTATTAACTGCTACACAAAGAATGGAAGCTCAGTTCACTCAGCTGATCCTTTAAACTTGTATTCTCAGTAAACTTGTATTCTCAACTTTACATTTTTTTGATTAACTCAGACTCTCTTAGGCTTGAAGAATAATTCACGATATCTCCCTAATACAAAACATGTTTCTGTACAAAATCAGAAAAGCATAGAACTCTCCTTGTTCTTCTGTGTACCAGGAGATAGATAATATCACTGTTTATTTCTTCTTCATTCTGACTTCATCTCTTTGAAACAGTTCCTGTTATAACACTCAGACTGACCAATGTGGAGTAGGGTAATTTAGTGCCTTTTGCCCGAAATGCTAAGTTAATAAGTAGAGAAATATAACTGTAATCTGTTGTGGGTTTTGGAGGGTATATTTTTGTTTGGGGGTTGTTGGTTTTGGCTTTTTATGTTTGGTTGCTCTTGTTCTTTTGGGTGGTTTTTTTTTTTTTGGGGGGGAGGGGGACGGTTAGCTTATTTATTCAATTAAATGGGACTCAGGAATGAGCTATAACTTTGCCTGGGTGCTTGGAACTATATGATAATATTACACCTCCTCCTCCTCACATAAAAGACTTCTGTATCTGAGAAATTTCTGCCAGATTTTACAAGGGTCTCTCAAGCAGCTGAAAGAAAGCAATTAAATGCTCAGTACTGCAGGAGGTGTATAACTGAAATTCATATGAAGCCTAGTTTTAGTATGTAGAATGACAAGTTAAAGACTGAAATTCAAAAGCTTTATTATTGCTTCTTTACTCATTTTTGAATTATAATGATAGAAAGAAGCTTACAATTGTTCGGTCTTCTTAATTTGGTTTGCTGAAAAAAAATCCAATTACAAGAGAATATGGCTTCTCTATAATGCTTAATAACCAACCATCATTTTTTAAGGAATAGGAATAGGAATACTTTGTTTCCTTTATTTGTTTGTTTGTTCCGTTAAGGTTAGCTTTTATAAAGTTGGCCTTTTTTCTTTGCTACCTCTCTACTTCTGTGAAGTTTTGTACTAATTCCAAATAGAATTAGCGACAGGAGTCTTATTTAGTCCTACAACTTAAAATTTGGTGACTTGTAGAAATAAGTGTCTCATGAATAATAAAAAAACCCCATCAGATATAATGAATTTCCCTTTATAGTTTGGTAGGGGCTAAGGGTACAGTGCATAAAAGGTTATGGCTAAGTGAAACTGTGTAAGTGACAGTAGGCTGAGCACATACTAAAGGGATAAAATCTTATATAGCTAACTACTCAATGAACAATTCCTTTGTTTCTTTTTTTTTTTTTTATGTTACTTGTTTTAAAGACAGTAACATTTGACTAAGCTCAGATGAAGAATTACGACTTTGTAAGACTCATGCAAATGATATCCTGAAGTAGTTAGAATGTTACTGAAACATTTGTTTTAAATTAGATGCTATGTTTCTTAGGAAGTCTTTTCAGGTTCGGGGAGGATTCCACTTCTTGCCTGAACTATATAAGCTTTAGTGAAGGCTTTTTTTTTTTTTTTCATAGAAACAGATATTTTAAGAACCAGGAAAAACTACAAGACCAATTTCATTTTAGGTAATGACACCTAAAATCTTACAGGTCCTGTGAATACATCCAAATTCTGTCACCAAGTATGAATGTATAGGATTTTGTCGCTGAAGTAAAAAAAAAGATACATAAGTATTGCAATGGTCTCACAAGTAAATGCTGCAGTCACAATGATCAAAAGTTGCAGTAACAAGTTTAAAAACTAATTTTGTCAATTTTTTTTGAGCAATTTGCTGTCCCCCAAATATAAGAAACTTATTTGCAGTTAATCAGTACATGACATTTATATATGTCTTGCTTGGATGCACTTTCTTTTCTCCATCATCTTTCAATATTGAACAGATAAAAATATTAATTTTCTGTACATATGTCAACCTATTGTAAACTTCAATCCTAATATTTCCCTAAACCAGTATCAGGTAAGCAGAAAGAGTCAGAACAACTTTAAAATAAATGTAATTTTATGTATTAGATATATAACTACGTTGGAGTGTAAATATCTTTAAATACAATTTTATGTAGATTTAGAGAAGTTGGGGACAATAAGTAGTCTCCTTTTAAAAGAAGTCACTTCAGCAAAATATTGCACGTGCAGTGTTAACTGTATTTTTTTCCAGTATACTGTGCTTTATTTATATATTATATAAAACTTAACAATTTTGAACAGTAACATGTACCTGCTTACAGTAGGTGTTCCACGTGCCATGTTCAATATGGTCCATGTTCTTGCTCTTCAATGTTTCTTATAAGAGCTTAATACAGTATTTTTAAATTAATATTTAGGATTTAGTCACAATACATCTTTCAAAAGTTATTTTATCATTCAGCAGGGCAAATAGCTTTATTTTCTGTGTTTTCTTGGATTTCCTGCATTGATGGGAAATCCAAGACAGGGAAACTATGGAGGTGAATAAGACAGTTTTCTGTCACTTGTTATTCTAATTTCTGTAACCAGATCTCATGTCACAGCTAAATCTTTTATTCTTCATTTGAGTATACACTTCCATCAGCTAAAACACATGATTTTTCCTCTTTTTATTCCTGAACAGTATTCAGTCTTTTAAAATTTTTATGGTGAATGTGAAATATTAAAATTATTTATGTACATATAATATTTAATAATGACATTTTAAAATTTAAAGTAATGTGATAAGTATTTAAAAAAACCCCCGTATCTTGGACTAATAATTAATATTTGAAAATATAATGGCTTATAATGATACATTTAAAATTTCATACAGTGCGTTAAGAAGACTCATAACATGTGTAAAAATGGCTTACACTAGTCAAATTTAATCTGAGTAGCAAGCTGACAAATAAAAAATTCCAGGCATAAAGACACATCAAACACTTCCTGATTAATTAGTACCACTTTCACATAATGAAATATTAGATCTGCTGATCTTCAAGTACAAATTCAAATACCCTTCATAATTGATTCATGGTCGAACATTGCAATATCCTTCTAGACATGTCCAAACCCACCAAAGTTTGTTTTCAATAGTGATTATACCTTATGTATTTAATCAGTGAGAAATAAATGTTAACAGGGTATGTAGTAGGTAATGGGTTTTTTCCTTTACATTGAATTTTACTCTAATTAAGTATGAAAAAAATATTAGTTTCTGCTTTAAAAAATTATGGAGGTGTATAAACGTAGAAAACAATATAAACATGAATAAATCTGTGTATGTGACTCTATATCATATATATAACTGAATGTGTTTAATGATACATGTATGATACATGTATGGTAAATATCAACAATTCAGGTTGAAACAACATCAACTCCTTTATGTTCTAAATAGCGTTCACTAGTGTTGTATCTATCACTAAGAACTGAAAACCTGTCATAGGTTTTTTCCACCACCCTAGCAAGTGTCTAAGATTTTGACAGTATGACTTCCCCTTGAAAAAGAAATCCTGAAAAAGTACAGGAATCTGTCCACACAGATTGTCCACAGGCTAGATGGGGCTTTGAGCAACCTGTGGGAGGTGTCCCTGACCACAGCAGGGGGGTTGGAACTCAATGATCTCTAAGGTCCCTTCCAACTCTAACCATTCTATGAATCTATGAAATTGACTAGCATGCCGAAGAAAACTATTGGATACCAGAAACCTGACTCTGCAGATATGAGCTCACTGACTTTTTCATAGTCATGGAGACAGCTTTGAAAGCAGAAACTTTCAAATAAGCTAATGAATATTAAAGAACTGGGTGCAACATGAAACACATTTTTGTTTCCATTTCATACACACTCTCAGATTTTGAGCCCATAACATGGATCACATCAGCATTGATTCACTTACTATTCATCTAAATGGTTCTGGAGCCTTGTGTAACTGTTTCCTACTCTTGCAAAGATTGTCCTAGGATGAGATTAATTATACAGATTCTACATGTAACCCGGGTATTTCCTATGTGTCTAATTCCCCACTGAAGTTCATGGAAACTCATATAAGTTGTCTAAACATTTGTGCCTCATATAATTTGAAATGCCCTCAGATACATAGAACATCTGAACAGTTCTGAAAGATTAAACAGTAGCAATGGGATACTCACTTTCTGGAACAGCAGGTAGACAGCAAGGAGAGATACTTTAGGATATCTCAAACTGCAGCAACTGCTGCAGAATTGAAATAATTAGTGTGATATAAAGGGGCCATTTGAGATTGTCCTATAGTCAACAGTTCTGGTATACCTGGTACACCAGGTACTTCATAATTAATTCTTTGGATGTTCAAGGAACTCTCTGGTTAGTCATCTGCATAGATAAGAAAAGGGAGCAACCTAAGACAAAGTGATTGACTGAGCTCCCAGCTGCCCTCACAGCAAAATATTTGACTCATCGGCACAGGCTCTCAGTGGGTGTCAGTTTCATATAATCCCAATGATTCTCCCCCAGGAAGCTCCTGATGCACCTTTTGTAATTGATAGGCAATGTTCTTATGCTTAAATGTGCTGATTAACATGGAAAATCTGACTACCCCACATAATTTCTGCTGCAGAGCTGACCAAAATGTCCATTGACAACACATATTAGTAAGCATAAGCTGTTTCTAAATGTGCAGAAAAGGTCACACAGAATAGACTTTTGCAAATAATTACTGTGTTTCAGAGAGGTTTTGTGGTAATTTTAAGATAATACGAATGAGTCATGCAGATACTTGGTCACACAGGGTCCTAGAATCACAGAATCACAGAATCTTCATTATTGGAAGAGACCTCTGAGGTTACCAAGTCCAACCATACACACACCAGAAAAACCACCCACCGAACCCCACAAAACAATTCACCCAACCCAACAATCTCGGCCACTAGAGCATGCCCCGAAGTGCCACATTTAAACGTTTTTTAAATACCTCCAGGGTTGGTGACTCAACCACCTCCTTGGGCAGGCCTTTCCAATGCCTGAATATCCTCTCAATAAAGTAATTCTTCTGAATATCTAATCTAAACCTCCCCTGTCACAACTTCAGGCCATTTCCTCTGGTCCTGTCATTATTCACTTGGGAGAAGAGGTCAACAACCTCCTCTACAACCTCCTTTCAGGTAGCTGTAGAGGACAATGAGGTCTCCCTTCAGCCTTCTGTTCTCCAAACTAAACATGCCCAGTTCCCTCAGCCTGTCCTCATATGACTTGTTCTCTAGACCCCTCACCAGCTTGGTAGCTCTCATCTGGACACGTTCCAGCACTTGTGGTGGTCATGGATCACCTGCATATAAGGATTCATTAAAAATAGTTTGAGAAGTTCCCCCTCCCACCTCATCTAGCTGAAGATCACAGCTGAAGATTCACAAAGACCTTTGCAATGAAAACTCCTGTCACCATCAAGACAGCCATAGATATAAGATGGAATTCTGTCCAAAACTGAAGAGCTGAAATTCCCCTCAGTGACTACGTGTGCCACTTCATTCCTACAGTCTATATTTCCTTTTCCTATTGCATTTTGTCCTCCAGAAAGGTTCCTTAGCTCCACATCTCCAGTTAATTTCTTCCAAGTAGGAGAAAAACCTCCCACTCTTCACCCCTCTCACTAGAGGATTTCATCAAGGCATGAAAATTAGAGTCTATTTCATGTTTGTCCAGGTACAGTTTTTTAAGAAAAGGAAGAATATAGAGATACAGCTTTATGTTTATATAATTCTGTACGTCTCTCTGCACCTGTATATCTATGTATGTGTTTATGTAAATTTACAAAAATGTTATTGCCATATATATATATTGGTGTATATATATTGAAAAACCACATTATATAATTTCACATTTCCCATAACATACCAATTTATGCCAGGTACTATTATTTGTATGTATGTTAAAACCTCTAATATTTGATTCATTGTCAGTGAGACTACAGAAATCTCAGATAGCATATGGTTACTTCTGAAGAAAAGATAGCCGAAGGAAAAGTTTGAGCCCTACATATTTTCTCTCTCTCCACATCCTAGCTCAGATTTGAGCAATTTCAACTATGCCTGTAGGAGAAATGTGCCATAGATGTTACTACACAAAATGATAGGAATGAAAGTGAATCTGTATCTTCTTAGATTTCAGAGTCAGGGACTTGTCCCTGGTTTGTTTTTTATTCATCATAATAGACAAAGCCAGACTGTATGGTTCCCCCTGGGTTTAAGGAGCATGTCAGACTACATACATTTTTGGCACAGAAGCCAGCAATTCAGCTACTGCCAAATCAGCTGTGAATCTGCAATAGATCTCATGGGATATAAAAAAAAGTCTAAGTAAGCAAGGAAACAGATGCTCATCATGCAGGTGAGAGAGTATGTTGTTTTTCTCCATCTGTGCAAAATATTATAGTGTTAAGGTTTCACCACTACAGTTCAAACTCATATACACCTATATGCATTTACACATAAACTCATTTATATTTAATCTACCTATTGAACAGATTTTCCTCTCCCAGCTTGCTTTGAACTGATAGCAGGAGTACTCATTCATAAAAAAACATGATGCACAGAGGTTTCAGTATTGATCAGTTGATGTTATTTAAGATTTTTTTGTTGTTGGTTGCTTAATTTTTTGATTGATGTTTGGGCTGGTTTGCTTGTTTTCTCCCCTCTGTATTGGTCTTTCAGTTTACTGTCAAATTACATAGGTGGCATATTTTGGTCGTGCATTTTCTCCTCCTCCAACACCAGCAATTGAGCTTCCTCTGTGTGTTTTTCCCCTGCTTTAGTTAGTGATATGTATGTTTTATTTCTGTCAGCATTTTCTCCTTAATTATGCCTTCTTAGATCAAACACAGACATCTGTGCAGTCTTAAGCATTATGTGAAGAATTATTTCTGGCATAGATTCCCTTATGCATAGCTTAAAACTAAGAGCTATTATACTAGTAGTGTTCTGTACTAGAGTAATTTTGATCAACCCTCACTGCAGTTATAAACTCTGTAAAATGTTGCAGAGAAAATGGATATTATACGAAGATTTGAAAGACAACAGCTGTGGACAAGCTGTACAGCTGGTACATTTTAGCTTGTCATAGCTGTAGAATGCTACTGACAAGCGTAGTTCATGCTCGGCTCTTGACTGCTTTCCTTAAAAACACAATTACAGACTGCAAGTGATTTTTCTGTATTTTGGATAAGAGAAAAAGAAAGAGAAGAAAGAAGGAGAAATGAAGAAGGAAGGGAGGAAGGAATAATCAGCCTTTACATAAGAAAGCGAGGGAGAAGTGGGACATTAAGTACTTTCAATCATTTAATGGTTTACCACAGAAACTATGATTGATTTGGGGAAAAAAAAAAATGTTGTTCTATCAAGAAAAGGTGTCATAGACACTCAAAGACATTTTAAACCATGAATATTAGTAATGTAATCCCCCCACCCCCAACTGACAAGGAAACACCTCAGCAAAAACTAGGACATTAGTGTGTTATGAGTACTGTTTTAGTCAAAAATCTAAAACATGGCACCACATGACCTGCAATAAAGAAAATTAACCCTACCCTAGCCATGCCCAGTGCAATATTTTGAAATTCAGTTTACACTTTTACTTTTTGTTGTTTAATACTAAATGCTAGTACAAAATGCTAAATTTATAACTATTCCAGTAATAAACTATTCTGAAATAAGTATATTTCTCTTTCTCGTTTTACTATTTCATTTGCATAAATAGTAATTAACAATGTGCTATCATAAAAAGTTGAACATAAACTTAGTGTTGATATTGCCCATGGTTAACTTACAGTCATATTGCTCCTTTTATTGATAGCTTACTGTTTTTTCCTTTAATAACTTAGTGAGTTAATTTATTTTTTTTTAAGACTATAAAATTGAACACAGAGCAATATCTTTTTGTTAGTAATATTGGACCACTAAGATATGGTCTTGAATCAAATCCACGTGCTAACACCAGAAATGAGGAAATTGCTAACAGATTCAGTATATGATAAGCATGGAGCTCTGGATTTTTTATTATGCATTGCTATTTCAGAAAGAAAGATTGCTTCATTGAAATGACAACTTCTGGCAAAGAAAGAAGTAATGCTGCAGAAGTAATTCTGAAAAGCCGATAAATCTTGAAAATGTAAATTTCAAAAAAACATTTTAAAAACAAAACAGAATTATGATTACATCAAAATATTGAAATCTGTGGCGACACAAATTACTGAGAATCAAAAACTTTCAGTAGAGAAAATAAATATCTGAATATTTCAGATGTTACTAGAATGATAGCAATGTGGATAACACTCAGGAAGGATGTGAAGTTCTAGTATAGCAGATAAAAATGTACATCTGTATATACATCAGTTTTGAGAACTATTACTTCAAAGCTTGGTATGAACTAGCAAACAAATAAGTACCAAAGAGACTACAAGTTCTGGATGAAAATAAAAGAGATAAAACCAAAGAGCAGCGACATGGGAGATCTACTCCTCTTACCCCAGAAAGACATTATATTATAATTTTGCATTAAATAAAGCATGTAGTCAGAAATTTTAGTAGGAAATGAGGTGGACAGTAAGTTTTTGAAAAGCGTAACGGCCAAAAACAAAAGTGGTTATGAACAGTTTGAAATTACTGATGAGGAAACAGTTTTGGTGAAAAGGTTCAGTATGTAACAGAAGTTATGGTTACATGAAAAGGAGTTATTGCAGCAGTAAAAGAGTACACATACCACACATACACCTAGACTCCATTCAACTCAAACAACTGGCAGGATAAGTCTTCTGACATATGCCTAGGAATTAAAGCAACTGCAGGCAGAAAAGAGTTGTGTTGTGTTTTGTTTTGTTTTATTTTCTTTTCATTAATACAAAACCATAGTGACTTAAATGACTTCAATAAATAAATACATTTAGCCAAACATGAATGAAGGTTATTTCTAGGCAGGTAAGGAACACCACAATGTAACTACATACAAAAACTGAGAGACTGTCACACAGAAGTCAGAGGTTCATTATTGTGGAAAGCTGAATTTATGACTTTTCTGAGGAATAAAGCTAATGTTAATACAAACGTGGTAAGATGTATATTAACTTAGGAAGTAAACAGAGAAAGAGTTGATTGAAGAGCAAATGGTTGGGCTACATGTATGCAAATAAACAGGGTCTGATGAAATTTACTTTTGAAAATTCTTTGGTGTTTATGTCTGAAATGCTGGTGGCTATTATTATAGTGATTATTATCTGTCTTGGCTTTATTAAACCCTTTGATGCATTCAGTCATCCTACTGTAATTTTCAGAATTGGTTTTTTTTTAATTAATAACAATTATAACAAGTATGGTGTTTGAAAATAATTCAGTAGAGTTGAATTTAACTGCCATGTCTCTCTCCTTCCCTAATATCTAGGCATTGTAATAAATGAAGTGTTTGATTACATTTTTTTCATTTCAGAAGCAGAAAAATACATTTTTAAACTTTTTATAAGACGTATTTTATTGTTTTAAATATTGAGCAGAAATATTTTTGCTATATTAAAAAATATTTTACAAAGAATATGATTCCAATGGTCGTCAGTACCAATATTTTAATTCGTCTCAAAAGAGGCAGAAAAATTACTTTCTGCTTGAACTGAACCTTTTTTTTTTTTTTTTAATAAAAAAAAAGGGCACAGTTGCTGTGGCTGCAGGGGACCCAAATAAATGCCAACTACTGGAGAGATGTCATTTCATGAAGAACTAAACTGTTGTTTGTCTATTGAGGAGCAGGCAACAAAAGAATCTGTTTAAAATTGTTGATCCTGATAGCTGCCAAATCCCAATACTAATTTCTCACTTAGTTTGACATCTAAATTAAAAGATATATGATAAAGAGAAAATCCATGCAGGTTGTTCGCACGGTTGTTTGGAAAAAGCATCCTTCTAATACTTATCGGTACTATGCTTCCAACTTGAAGGTTATTCAGCATTATACCTCACAAGGACCCACCTTATTGCCAGTGTTCACTAATTTATAATTTTTTTAAATGTCAATAAGGAGAACTTTAAGGACTTTAAGTGGATGAACTGCAATTCAAATTTTTCTAATTGAATCAATTTATATGTTGGTCCATAATTTTAATGTCTAAATTAAAAAGAATTTATTTGAAACAAAGAAGAAAGTCCCTTAAAATATTGTCTTACGAGTTATATTCTACCAATAAAATTCCTTGAGGAGCAAGCCATCTACATATGGGTTTATATATATCAAAAAGTGTCTAAGATAAGTGATATTGCCTCCTAAAGCCAAATAATTGCACCAGCAAGAGGAGACATCCAGCCTGTAGAAAATTAATTACGAATTATAACATTCATTCAGATGAAGGAGAGTGAGAAGCATAAGATATGAAATATTGGGGAAATTTAAGAAAAAATAAAAAAGCAAAGCAATTTAACTTCAAAATTAGTTATATAAATGCTTGTAAAGTTGCAGAAAATGATCTGAAAGCTCCTCAAGCATTTCAACACACTCAATATTGTGCTGCTGTTGCACAAAAATTGTGTTGCTCTTCCCCCTTCAAAGACAAAAGTATACTGAAGGGAGATATCTTTATATTATTGTGTCTGTATGGCTTTTGCAGACAGTCATAAACACACAGTGCTCATGTTCCAAAACGAAATAGTGAAATCCAGCTCTAGTCCAAAAAATGTGTTACTGCATTGGACTTCAGTATGAAAGTTTCTCAAGTGTATCACCATGCTGTCAGCAAAAGAGGTTTTGAATCAACATGATCCACCTAGCACAGGCAGACCATACTTGAATCTATTTTCATTACGCAATACACATGTATTTCCAGAGGGACTGGAAGTAAATAACAGTAAACATACTGAAAACAGAGTATGAAAGTTTTGAAAACAAACGGAAGAAAAGAAAATACCTCAGTAAATCTCCCCTCAAGACGTCAATAAACCTGTCTTTCAAAATAGTTTAATTGGATGAAAACCATCAAAAAGTGTTGTGATTTTGCAGACATTGTGGTTCATTTTGTTATTTCATTAATGAGTAGTGCAAAGTTCACTGTAAGTCTGTGTCAAACCACTTCTTGTCTACCTTTGATTTCTCTGAGGGGATTAAAATGTAATCCACTGAGGTGTCCCAAGAAGTATTCTTTTAACACTTGTTAAAAAAAAAATAAATCTGTTTGAGAGACACCAGTTAAGCACAGCAGGATAGTAGCTGCCATACTTACAAATGGTCAGTTTCAAATCAAAGCAAAAAAGTCATAGCTTTCTTTTCTTCCCAAAAACACCAGGTGAAAGCTTTTTCAACTTCTTGACTTTTCTCTTAAATTCAGCCAGATATGTTATGATCTCCAGCTTTGTTCTTCTACAAATATTCATTTTCTTCTGCAGTTTCTTCTAGCCACATTAGTCAAGAAAGAATGGCCAGATTACCTCAAAAAATTGGCCTACATACAAGCTTCTACTTCATCTGACTCACAGTTCCCACTTCTTAATCCCAAAGCATTACTTCCTATTGTTACTTAGGATTTTTGTTTTTGTTTCTATATGATTCTGGGTAGTAATATAAGGCCAGTTTCACTCACATATGTTCTAAGAATTATTTAGTGAGAGAGTAATTGTTTAGTAATTATTCTAAATTACCTAAAGATTTTATTTTATTAAGATATTTTATACTATTATATTTTAAAATTATAATATAAGGTAATAAATAATGTATAGTGCATTATATATGAATAATGGACAATTATACATTTAATTAAATTTATACTATTTTAAAATTATGATTTTTTTTTTACATTATAAATTACCATGGTACCTTTTTTAAGGCTTATTTGAAATAAACTTGGACCTCTGGAATAATTTCTAGGTTGAATCAGAATGCAATTCAGAACAGTCAGTGTCTCAGTGGTTAGAGCATTAATTCTGTACGTGTCCATTAATCTGAAGACCTCTGTAACATATTGGATGAATTAATTAATATGGGTGTGATTTTGTTTCCATTTATAGACACATAAATTTTAAATTCATCCATTAATATTTTTCTCCAGTAGAATTTAAATATGTTCCATAAAATTTCTCCAGAATATGCCTGGGTATCTCTATCACCCCAAATCAAGAAGGGATTAGACAACATATATTTAACTCCTAAAATATATTATCGAATGTAGTACTTCTTAAGCTCAGTAATTTTTGAATTTTGAGCTACGTGAGTTTTACTTAGAATAACAATTAGAAGAAAAAAAACAATTAAACATCCCTATAAAACATTTTGTAAACTGCATATATTTCAATGAATTATTTTTACATTCACTTTATTTTCATTCCATTTTGACTTACTGTGTATGTTGCTAATTTAGGTTTCATGTAATGTCAGCTTGGCCACAGAAAACTGTACATCCTTCATCCTTTCAACTTGTCTAACAGTGATACTTTAATCTTTTAATCAATTCCTTTAAATGGCCTGTCACTTCAAGGACTGAAGTCTAGTATTTATACTTTAATTCGAGACTTCTACAAAGGCATATTTTCATTCATCTCTCATGCTGTTTTCAGCTGTTCATGGCACAACTGGATATACAGAAACTGACATCTTGTTTTCTTCTTGATGCTGAACTTAACAATTGGGAGACAAGTCACTGTATATCACTATACGCATATAGTCTCTTGTATATCACTATATGCATATAAGCTGATCTTCAGCATAATGACTTATTCCAGAAAGTGGGTTTCCACAAGAGCAAAGGCTCAGCACTAGATTTGTATTCAAAACAAACTGTATGTTTCTAGTTTCAGAGATATTATAAGGCTGAAACCAATTTGCTTACACTAATGTAGTTAGAGTAAGCAAAGAGATACCCAAGTAGTGTAACAGATCTTACAATGGTAGAGGACTTGTATGGAAATCAGAAATGTCTCATGTAGTTTATGTAGAAAATACAGAAAATCTAGAGAAATAATGGACTCAAAATTGGAGATTTTTATTTGTATTATGGCAAGAGCTATTAAATATAAAGAGGGACTGCAGATTGTTGATAGGAAAATTTGCATGTAAAATTAGACACCTAATGCAGCAGTTGTATTCTATACTTAGAAATCAGGTCAGTGCCCTAAACAGAGAGGTCTACTGTTGTGTTAGATGTTTTACAGTATCCCAGATGTTCTTCACCTATCTTTTCAGAAAGATGTTTTTCTGTAGGTAGTGCCACCTTCATGGAGGCATCTCAATCTGCCTAAGACTTCTTAAACACCATTAATCTCCTCTTTGTAAACAACTAAACCAAGCCCTAAATATTTAAAAGTAAGTATGCACACTTTAACTAAGAAGGGGATTCAGCTACCTATCCTTAGTGTCTTCTGTCATGTTATGGGTTATGGAATAGCCTACCATTGCTGTTCTGCCAGGATGAAGGTCTCTGACTTTCTCTGTCACATAAGCCAGGTTTCTTTGCAGGAAATAGTGTTGACTCAAATATCTCAATGTCATTAATCACCCTAAGTTTAATCAGTGAAGTCTATCTCTAGGTACCTAAGTTACTGCTTTAGTAGAAATTAATTTTCAGTTGCCTAAGATGCAGCATTTAGTCTTATTTGACATGTCCTGGTGTATTGCATTTAATTGCCAGATACTGCTCCAGGAAAGCATACATTTCTGGTGTCAAAATTATCAGCATCTTACAGATGTCTTGAATACTCAAGAACATTTCACATATGCCTGCATTCTGGCAACTGGATCACGTCATGTGACTCACACTTAAGACAATTTCCTTTCAACACTATATTTAGATCTAAAACCTGGTGATGAGCCCGCCTTAAGCCTCAGCTCAGTGGCCACATCTTAGGAATCCAGGGTCTGAATTTTAGTTAGCCAGAATTATCTGTGACAAATTTCACAACCAGAACCAAACCATTTACACTGTCTACCACATATAAATTTTGTATGCAATAAAGTTTCAACAATGTTTACATTCTCGCATTCATTGTGTAAAATTTTGTTTTATTCTTTGCTTTTTAAATCAGTTAAATGACAAAAACAGCCACTTATTAAAATGAGACTTACAGTATTTTCATTAATTAATGTTGGTTTTTATTTCTAAAAATTTCTGCTATCTATGGATGTCATCCAGAGAGGAAGCATTTTCAAAGAAATAGGTAAGTTTTTAATGAATCTATTAAAAGTAAAATAATAACATGGAAATATTCTTGGCTTCTCTTTCCTTATAATCTCTAGCTCAATATCCATTTTCTTAAGCAAGTAGGTATAGTGCTTAGTGAGGTTTTGACACAGCAGAAACAAAATTGAATTTGTTAATGGACTTGATTTACTATAAAACAATATTTTTTTACATAAAAAAATAAAATATACTTTACAATATTTTTTCAGATCTATTTTAATGCACAGCACTAGTAATTACTTGATTAAAATCAAACCTGACACGTTGATAATATTTTAATTAGTAATACTTCTATGACTTGCTGGGAGGTGACATGCTAATTTTGGCTTGCATCTTTGGAGACTGGCTGGGAAGCAGATGGAGCTAACTTGTAGAGTGGTCCCCCTCCTGCCTTCCATTTTATAGTCTGTGGTAAAATGAAGCTTCTTGGTAGGGCTGGAAAAGGTGGCATGAATTCTCTTTTCATTCGCAGAAAATTAAGATGAGATATACTTTTGGCTTGCCAGTTTGCCTTGGCATTTACATGCTCAGCACAGCACATGTCTATAGAACAGCTGTTCTAATTAACAGATAGATTGCTAGGAATGATTATATTTCTGCTCTAGACAAACTTTCCATCTAAATGGAAACTCCTTCTATTCAACCGAGAATGATTCTGGGGTCTCTGTCACTGGAAAAGACACAGATTCTCACCTGTTGCAGCAAAGCAAAAAAAGAGTTAAAAATGTATTTTTACTACCTTTCAACTCTGACGTTCTGTAGACTACTGATAATGACACCTCCTCTATATTTTTACAACAAACAGATGAACTAATGAGTGTTACCTCTCTTTCTGCCCTAAACCACTAACAGTTCCTAGGCTTTGATATTGACTCTTGTGTTCACTGTAAATACCATTCATGCAGAATTGCTTTTGCTGCACATTCTATCATGCTTCTGTAGTAGGAAACTGATAATCTTTCCCTCTCAGCATCTGAGGCAACAGAGGTCACCCTTCTGTACTTGTTTTCAAGGTCACTTAAAGGGTATATTTATAAACCCCTTTACAAAAAAGTCATAGGTTTTCTCTCATACCTCCTCCATTGTGGGATTAGACTCATTCACCTTGGTTCAGGGGAAGATCTTTTCATATGAAGCCTGCTTTCAGCTTAGAAGTTTCAAGCACAATACAGCAAGCTCATGACTCTATTACAAAGTGACCCTATTATGACATGACAATGTTATGGGTTTGGTTTTTTTTTTGTCAAGTGGAATTGTTTCCCACTTATTTTATGCATGTAGATTATTTTCCTTTAAACCATTTGTTTTCATTCATTCTCCATAGTCTCTTGTTAACTTTCACATCTCCTCATTATCCCCTCTACTGTCCTGTTTGTAGTAGATGGTGCATATGTTCATGAGCTGGCTCTTGCCTGTGTGAGAGAGATAAATGACACAGTGGAAATATCTTTAATAAGACAAACTACTCTGCTTCCAAATAAAGCTATTAGAAAATGACAGACATTTGAACGCAAGCCAGTCTGGCTGAAAGTAACTAGATAAGAAGGCCAAATTGCAACCAACAATTGTATGGAGCTAAACCAATATCTAAGATTTTAATTAACTAAAGAAAGCAGTCACATTTTGTGAGACTTAAAATAATTGTTAACTCTGGAGGTAAGTATAATAAAAAATTTGAGGCAAATCAATGATTCTCAGATTTTGCTTAAATCAGAGCTCCGCAGCAGTATGCTTTTAGGAACAGAACTTAAATCATTAGTTTGTTGACATTTGATCTTATACCTTAAAAATAGGTACTGCAGAGTCTTCACAGTGGTCTTAAGCATGGCCACATGGAGAAAAGAATTGCACTGAATCTAGTGCTCTGATGCCAAGACAACAAAATTGTAGAAGTGAGCAAGGAAGTGTCAATGGAAGATGTTGCTCTACCACTAGAAACATTTTCACTGGGTGTTTTCTTGGACTGTGCATTGGGTTCTGTAAAGTTGAGCAATTTGAGTGAACAGACATGAAATAATCTAACTAAAGCAACTGAACAGACAGAAAATTGAGTATTTTCTGGTCAATTTCAGTGGAAATTATTTGAAGACAACAGTGAACCACAGACAGAAAAGGATAGTTTTCTGCTAGCTCAAAACTGGTGCAGGAAAAAATATTTACTACTCTGGAATTATTTTCTGTTAGAGGTTTTATATGTAAAAAACAGAAAAAAATCTAAAATATATTATTTTTATAGTTGATTTACTTACTTATGAAGAGTCTAAAAATTCACAAAAGATAAAATATGTTAAAATGATGACTAGGACAACAAAGTTCAAACCTGAAGATATAGAACTGGAATTAAAGAGTCAATGCATCTGGATGATAGAAAAAAAATTTTGCTGACATACTTGAAAAAGAGAAGAGTTTGCTTGCAGTGTAGAGATTTTGTTAAAAAAAACAAAACAAAACAAAACAAAACAAAACAAACAAGCAAACAAACAAACAAACAAAAAGACAAGTGCTACATAGGATAAGAGTTCAGCATTCTATTAACAAAATCTCTGCATTGGCTGACCTCTTAATATTAGTCAAGTTCTGTTCCAAAAATAAAAAAATAAAAAACCCCACCATCACATAATACGAATATTAACACACAATCATTCTGTCTATTAACTGTATGACACAGTGGAGATGAGTTTGCACCTCATCAGCCTCGTTGATGCCTCCTTTATTACAACCAGCAGTAACTTATATGAAGAAGAATTAATTGATTCAAAATTACAACTACTTCAAACTACAAATACTTTGGTCATTTCTCGCTTGAAAATATATATAGTTGTTAAATGTATATTAAATACACTTGATAAATATATTCAACACATTTATTACATTAACTACATTAAATATATGACACTGAACATTATTTTATATTTACTATTTAATGTTAGATGTGTATTTAATGTAAAATATATTTAGGAATATATACAGATACATACATGCATGTATGTATGTACATATAAATTTGTACCTATATATGTGTAACATATGTATGCATATCATCAATGTATCAGAACACAAGAGGACAATTTGCAAATATCTAATGGAAATAAACTTGATGGAAGACAAAATATACTTGGTCCTTAAATTATCTTGTCCAGTGATGTCTAACACTACTGAAAGCATACATTTGATTCTGGAGGAACTGATCTACTTTGCATGACCGGAAAATGATTTACTACAGGTCTATTAGATTTTGTAATAAGGAGCAGATTCTTGGTATTTAAGATTATCGGATTACAGTACAGTGTCTATTTTCTAAACATACTAGGGATAGTACAATACAGACACTGTTTGGAATCTGTGCTAAAAATTCTTGAAGGATTTTGTTTAAGAGTCTTATCAGTAATTAGTAGCAACTCAGAAAAGACATCAGCTGAACCTTTTATTAAAGTGTTAAAACAGTAAGACTCCTCACACCAACAAATTTTGAAAATGACTGATTCAGAAAATACAACTTAAATAGTACATTGAACATTCCATACACAGGACCTGCCAGAGGACAGATAAACTAAAGCCTAAATCTTTCCAATTCAGAAGAACGTATGTATCATAACTACTGAGGATGGGGGAGGGGAGAAACTAACAAAGTGTTTCATGACAGATGAACACATGCCTGAACAGAAGATTTATGGTTATTACCCTCTAAAAAAGAAACACTAAGAACAGTACATGGAAAGAGTAACATAGTGGTGGGAGACACTGACATAATATAATCGTCAGATTAGAATGACGGTGACTAGACATTCTCATCAGAGCTTTCAGATACATTTCCATGTTGATACTACCCTTTATGGTCTATTCCAGAGCTCATTATAAATTATTTCTCTGTAACATACAACAATTACAGTAAATGCAATTATGCTTTGTTTAATTAATATGAAAAATTAGTAAATAATGTTTAAAAACAGGATGATGGAGTCCTTTATAATGATATTAATGGCATTAGAAAGGGGATATAACTGATGCCTTGCTTCTACAATGGAGAACCGAGTGAAGAGCAACAGGCCCTTGAAAATGCAGTCCTCTCCTGTCTTTCAACTGTCTTCTTCAGTTAAAAAGTGGAAATCAGAGATTTAGGAGAAAAAAAAAAATCAAAAGGAAGTATTCCTAGAACAAAATTCTCATGGGACATTTACCCGTTGCACATCTTGAGAAAGTTAGTAATGGACTTTTTTGTAGACAAGTTTCTGGTAACAAGATCTGACTAAAATGATTATAAAATAAAAGGAAGTGTCTTCATCTACGACATTTCACATTTTCCTTGTGTTGGAATGTTCAACAAAACTAAATTTCATCCTAAACAGGGAGGTACATATTATGTATGAAATAAAGGAAATTAAAGTTATGCTATGCTGACAATCTTCTATTTTATATAAAAGGAATTAATATTTTCATATTCCAAAACATATTGAATTATCAGAGATCCAAGAATAGCATATAAAATGTTAATATTTTCCATTTGTTTTCTAGAATGGGCTAAAAAAAAAGTGATACATACAGTACAATCCTGAATGAAGCTCCAAAGAGATTTTTGCTGCACATATTAAATTATATAGAGATTCTGAAGATAAAACTCTTCTGTATTCTAATAAACTAAACCATTACATTTCTACTGCAATGCATACAATTTTCCAACCTTATTTGTCTGATTTTCTGCACTTTTTAGATAATTTGGTAGATGAAGTTTTATTTCTGCATGTAACTTCAGCCATTCAGATCTCAGTATGTTACCTGTTGTCTTTCCCTGTCTTCATAATTTAAATGATTTCTCATTAACATCTATTTGTTGTTATATCTATTTCCAGGTGATACCAGATTATTAAATAGCACTGACATCATAAATAAAAATTTACTGCAAGAAAGTCAATAAAAGCATTAATCTAGAAAAAGCCTCTTTAGCCTCAATGAGATCAAATGCTGACATGCTAGGGAATCCAACAGAAGATGAATCCAGAAATATAGTGGATATAGAACAGATTAGACTACACAACCTGAAAGTGAGTATGGAATTCCTGGTACCTAAACTACCACTGCAGACACAGGAAGCAGACTCAATAAATTGTGACCTGCAAAAATATTAGTCGAGTAGCAAACAATAGAAGAGGGACAAATAGATTCAGATAATGCCAGTGTAAGTACCTACTTGGATATCAGGATTGTGCTTGATATAGAACTTTCTTCAGTAATGCTGAAAATCTGGTGCTTGGAGATGACTCACTCTTACCAGTAGCTCATAATAGGTTTACCCTTTTACATTGCCATGTTGCTATGACAATATATCTAAAATAGAGTTGGCTCAGATAAATGGACAGGGGGGTGGACTGAAAACTGATTGAACTGTGGACTTAAAGGGCTGTGATCAATGGCAGAAAAATCTAGTTGGGGACCATTTACAAAAGTACCAGGGTTAATCCTGTTTAACTTCTTCATTAATCTGAAGCAGTGTGCCTCAAACGATGGGCCCACTGAAACTATGATCCTCCAGCTGAAGCATTGTATATGCTTACTGGAGCTGTGATTCTCCAGCTAAAGCATAGTTTGATAGTTTTAACTCAATGCAGTATTAAGGACGTGATGAGCTTATTCTGTTAGCCTATAGATCAGAACGTAGTTTCTAGATGTTTTTTGTGATTATTTTGTTTAACCTAAAAAATGTTATCTAGATGATTTTTAGTGATTACAGGCGCCGGAGAAGAGAGAACAAACCAAACTCCCACTGAAGATGCTGGATCTCAACCGGACAGAGCTAAACAACTGTGGAAAGGAGTCAGCCACCTGTGAAGAATATTATGTGGACCAGCACAGAGCCAGAATACATATGTATTTGCTAGATTTTAATATGCCTAATCCGTAATGTACAAAAAGTCTACCTGTACAATGGACAGGTGAACACGTTAGGTGGAGCGATCCCCTGCGTTCCCAGCGCTGAATAAACATTCCTCTCCATAACTTGCAAATTTGGAGTTTGTTCCTCACACTCCACAGATCAGATCTCAGAAAGTCTGCAGGTGATGCAAACCCAGTAGAAGTGTTCGATAAACCAGATGTTTGCTCTGTTGTTCAGAGGAACTTGGGTAGGCTGGAGAAATGGGCCATAAGTAATCTCAAAAGTTCAGCAAAAGGAAATGCAAAGTCCTGTACCTGGGAAGGAGTAAGTCCATGGATGAGTTTGTGCTAGGGCTGAGAAGCTGGAAAGCAGCTTTGCAGAGAAGAACCTGGTGGTATTGACAGGTGGCACATTACATATAAGCCAGCAATTCTTCATTGCAGAAAAGGCGGCCAACAACTTTGCAGGCTCCATCAGGAAGGCCACCTCCATGATGCTATGGGAGCTGATTTTTCCCCTTAGCTCAGCACTGGTGAGGCCATATCCGGAGTGTTGCATCTGAGCTCCTCAGCAGAGAAAAGAAATGGACTGGCGTGAGTCCTGCAAAGAGTCGTGAAGATCACTAAGGACTCAAATCATCTGACAAGTGAGGACAGGCTGAGAGACGAGGGACTGTTCAGCCTGGAGAAAAGAAGGCTTGGGGGAATCTTATCAATGTGCATAAGTACTTGATGGGGTGAAGTAAAGAAGACAGAGACAGATTTCTCTAAGTGATATTCAGTGAATGGACAAGAAGGCACAAATTGATATACACAAAATTCTATGAAAGCATTAAAAAAATCTCACAGAGGTGATGGAGACTCCTTCTGTGGAGATACTGATAACTCAACTTGGACATAGCCCTTAGTAACCTGCTGTATCTGATCCTGCTCTTAGCAAGAATATTCAACTAGAAGATCTCCAGAGGTTCCTTCTAAACAATCCTGTAATACTGTGATACACAATCACATTATACTACAAGGAGAGCTAATTTGAATTGATTTCGTCAACTTCTCTAGCTGTATCTTCACACATTGTTTAACCAGGATGAGATGAGATTTGATGATCTCTAGAGATATCTTTTGGCTTTTTTTCCCCTTGATTTCATAGTTTACTTGTGTGTAGAGAGTAAAAAAAAATAAAATAGTGTAATGCATTTTGGTTGTATTTTTTGAAAAACAGAGTTGTTTGGTTGTTTGGTTGTTTGGTTG
>VXBW01006657.1:0-12865 GCA_013400375.1 Thinocorus orbignyianus | reverse complement strand
TTTTTTTTTTTTTTCCCCCATAAGAGCTTAGTACCTAATTCCAAGTCAGACTGTGATTTGGTACTTAGATGAACTTCATGCTGAGAATTCCTAGTTTCCCAAGATACTCAAGAACTTTCACAACAAATTCAATGTATGCCCTAACCAAAAGAACTGTGACTGTGCTCTCAGTTTGATGAAATAAGGATAAAAACAGTGGTAATGCCCATGTTTCTAACTGCCCATTGTGCCTTTGTCGTAGGACTTTTGTGCAAACTGCAGTAGAGTCTTTCTTATGCATTAATTTAAGGCTATGTGACTTTGCTGTCACAAAAAGGAAATGAAATTGCTGATATGGTCTTCTCTGCTCCAGCGAGACAATAGAGAAATTTATATATACATTAATCTTTCTTTTCTACTTCATACAAAATGAAAAAGATTATTTATTTATTTAATTCAGATTTTGTAGTCTAAAAAACTCACTGCCATGCACTGATGGAATAGTATGAGGCATGAGTCAAAAATGGCTCTTAAAGAGCTACATCCAGTAAAATAAAATAAAATTAAACAAGTCTCTGGTGTTTCTTCAGAAACCACCACACACCCCACTATGTTTTCTACAGTTAGAGGTTTGATAATGTTTTTTTTCTTTTTTTTTAACTATTCCAGCAGAAAGCTAGTATTCATAATCAAAGTGAGAAACTCTGGAAAGTGAGTTACTGATACTATAGCATTTGAATAAAAATCAAGATTCTCGATGTGAAAATGAGTTTATGTTTAGTTTGGATCTTGTTTAAATTAAACACAAACACCTGCCTGAATTGTCCCCTCCCCAAAAACAATCTGAAAATCCAAAACACTGAAAAAGTTTCAAAGTATAGGTATTGACACAGAGTTTTTTTGCTGAAATGTCATCTGTTCCATAGATTCTGGAGATGTGCAGTGCAGTTGACATTCTTATCAATTTCACTACCGCTATAAAGCCATAATGTCAACTGCGCTGAACAACTATCCAGCATGTCCTTGTTTCTAGTACAGTCAAAGAAATCAAATCTCATGCACAGAAACATGAAAAAGGTTGTACCAGAGTGTCTGGTATACTCCAGTCTCAGGAGTTTCTAAAGGTCACTGCCATGCACTGATGGAATAGTTTATAATATTTATAGTATTCATTTTATAGTATTTATAGTGTTCATTTTATATTTGACCTAACCATTCAAATTAACTTTATGGAATGGTAATTCTAGAGATTAAAAGTCTTGTCACAAGATTTACTTCTACAATTGATTATCCATTTGAGTTCTCATACTGACTGTGTGCCGCCACTGTAAGGACAGGAGTCTAATTGAACTTCCTCATGAAGATGCTGACCTAGAGATGTTTAAAAATTAAATGAGAAGACGGTCCAGGTTTCTTGGTAGGAACTGAAAGCTCTGAAAGCACTGGATGCTCAGATACTGGATGATACCAATGATTATTTAAAGAGTCAGCAACAATGGTAGCTCCAAATTTGTGATAAGTAAAGACTATTGAGTCAGTGTTAAAATTGAACTGCTTAGAAGAAAAAGAGCTTCATTCTGGAAAGCAGAAGCACGGTTATACCTAATGTTTTTGACAAAGCCTTTATTGCTGCCACAATTGCTATTTTATGCAAAATGTGTCTGAAAATAACTGGTTGCACAAGGTGACACATTATCACCTGTTAGTGTTTATTATTATTTGCTTGATAGACATTTTAAAGCTAACATTGTAGATATCAAACTATGCTGGGAAATATATATAGCACATCCTAAGGTTAAATAGTTTAGACAGAAATATAATCTATGTACATGAGCCTCAGTAAAGACAACAAGGATAAGCACAACCATGTACAACATACATAAGGACCAGCCCAGAAGAGATACTAAAGAAAGAAATACAGCAAAGGACATACCAAAATGACCAGTCATGCTGCCTGTACTTGAAGACCTTGACAAAAGTTGCAAGTGCCACGAAACTGAGGGACATTGGCATTGTGGCAGAAGGTGAGAATAGCGTTCATGGAAAATCTGCTGATAGAATTCTGGAAAAAGAACGATAGTTCACTGTACTGAAATCTAGATCTGGTTTTGAAGTCTTAGGGATTTCTTGAAAACAGGTGTCCATGAGTTGAGAAAAACAAAGGACTTACACGTCCAAAGTTTCACAGAGTAGCAGAAAAAAACCAAATAGACAAGAAAAGTAGATGTGAAGAAGGCACAGAAAGATGTGTAGTGCCATTCAAGATGCCAAAACTAATCCTGGTTGATTGTTGATTGCACCAAGAGAAGAGGTATTCCACAGCTCCTGCATCATATCCATCATCCGTCTGATGATGTCTTATTTATGCCAGCACGTTTCTAACAGCTCTGAAAGTCTGTGTGCCAGCCATGAATCAAATGCTGTGGCTCAACACTGTTCAACAACTGCTTCAAGTCCCTTCTTGGAGAAAAATAAAGGAAAAAAGGTGAGAGGCTAACAAAGTTCAGAAAAAACCTCCATTTAAACTTTTGAACAGGGAACTTTTAAGGTCAACAGATTTAATGTGATTTGGACCTACTGAAAAGGAAGGGTACACTTTAAAATTTTACTGTGAGTAGCTCCACCTGGAGGGAGGATAGAAAAAGTCTGGGTCTTGAGCTGTTTAGGCAAAACAGCAGTATCAATAGCTTAAACAGGCAGACTAGAGAGCATAAATGTATCACGTGATGTCAAAACAGTATGTCAACAGATATGCAGGCTGCCATGTTCTTTACTAGCTACAGATACCAGGCTGATTTAAGTTTAACCCCCTGAAGAGCTCATTACAATAGTCTGTTTTGCAGTATTTAAATTACCAAGGAAAAATGACTTATATTATGAAATTATCAGAAATACAGAACTTTCAGAATTCCCTAAAAACTGCCTTGTCAATATGTCCATTTGAGCATCATGAAGGGCAAAAAAAATAGATGACCTAATGAATATCACTCTTAGTACTTCAAAGACAAGCTCTAAAGCTCTTCAGACTGCTTGTTTGGCACTTGAAATACCAGGCACAGTGCCTCAGTTTATAATCAGTTTTGTCAACTATTTATAGTCAGCTAGGAATTTTTCAAAGTGGCCTCATTAAATGTTTCCCCATCATTTCTGTAAAACATGCTTCCTTTTGCCCAAATTAGTAGAATGTTCAATATCATCTCAGTATTGTAAGAGATGTAAAGCAATTTGCAATGATAGCAAAAATATATGAATCATGACAGGCATTCAGATAACATAAGTTTTCTTTTAAAAATTGAATTAATATTTTTTTCCATTCTGTAGATATGTTTTTAATAATGTTACAAAGGAAGATTAACTGTGCTTTTATATGTAAACTAGGTAAAGTAGAGGATGATACTTAAATATAGGAAATCTGGCAGGTATGTGAAGTAACATTTAGACATTTCTTTGGATTAATTTTTTTTCTATCTAACATAAATCTGCTACTATGGAACCAGACCTAACCTAGCAGAGAAATTCTACTAAAAACAAATCACCAACTGAACAACTGTATACCTAGTAGCAGTAATATATCTATTTCAGTAGATTTTTGTAACATATTCCTTTTCACATGTTGTCATCCTTAAAAACCCTAACTAGACATAATATTAGAAAACACATTAAGTGTTGTTTTAAACAGAATAAAACTGTATTTATGGAACAGACTAAAATAAAATAAATTGAAATTAAATCCATTGTTTTTCTTTCTTTGTCCTTCCTGGATAATGCTCTTCTTTTTGCTGTACTGCAACAAAGACCCTCCTCATCCCCCAGGAAGAATATTTTTTTCCTGGTCACCTAAAAAATCTGTCTTCTTTCTGCTCTCTGCTCCTCTCAGAGGTCTCTCAGCCTTTATTTGTCTGATTTCATAATACCTTCACCCTATCTGACTTTCCAAAAGATTTCTCCAAACTATTCATGACCATTTGGCTTCAGAAAAATAGCAATCTGATGTTCCTGCTATGCAGTTTCGCTCAGTTCAGAAAGTACTATCCAAGAGTAAGGTAAACAGGTGGTTGCCTTTTTTGCTGCTCAGCCATATGCTTTGAGCAGAGCACAACATAAAAAGCACACATAGTAAACAGTGAAGAAACTAAACAGCTACATCACCCACCTCAGTTAGGAAATTCTTAACAGATTATGTGAGGGGAATATGAATTAAATTTTTCGTTAAAATAGTTGCAGTAACATTTTCATAGAATCATAGAATGGTTAGAGTTGGAAGGCACCTTAGAGATCATCAAGTTCCAACCACCCTGACATGGGCAGGGACACCTCTCCCTAGAGCAGGTTGCTCAAAGCCCCATCCAGACTGGCTTTAAACACTTCCAGGGATGGGGCATCGACAACTTCCCTGGGCAACCTGTTCCAGAGCCTCACCACCCTCACAGTAAAGAACTTCTTCCTAATATCTAATCTAAATCTCCCCTCTTCCAATTTAAAACTATTACCCCTTGTCCTTTTCTGCCACTAAAAAAAAAACACACCAAAACCCAACCCAACAAAAACCCAACCCAAAGCCAAACAAACAGCTTCCAAGAACACAGAAGAACAGTCAGTTGGTCTCAACCTTTCACTTCCTACAGTCTTTCCAAAACCCTGAGTAAAATCTCTGGTAAAAACAGAAGTATTACGAAAACCAAACCAAACCAAACATGAAGTAAAAGAAGTAAGTGAAGTGTGGCAGATGAAGTTTTAATCTATTTAAATATTTATACTTTCTTTTGAAGATTTTGACTTATTTGAAACCTGATAATGCTATTAAATAGTTCTCCATGGTGTAAATCACTTCACCATTTCCACATAAAAGCTTTAAGCCTAACAAATGTGCAGATGGTAAAATGAATTCCCTCGACATGTAGGCATGCTATTAAGCACTCTAATACCATAATGACATCAAAATGACAAGAAGACAGCTTGGTGTTGATCACATTTTTTCCTATTGTTTCTAGGATGTTTGATTCACTTTTACTCTTCTTTGGATTCGGATATAACAATGGATTGTACTCTCTTGCATTATAATATTGTATTCTTTTTAACAGCCACACAACTGCCTTTGAAATATTTCCTGCCATTCAGTTACTGCAGCTGCAAAGAAAGATGTTCCATGAGAATTTTGGCTGGATCTCCTGGCTGATGCAGTTAGGTAATCAATTCAGTAGAGAATCAATTTATAAAAATGAAGTAGGAAGATAAATTATTTTATTATTTTTTCTTGTTTTGTCTGTTTAGGTTAAAGCCTGAGCATGTGCAATAGATTTATTTACCTCGATAAAATATTTACAGGTTTATGAACTTTTTGAAAACTTACTCAGCTCTTTCTAAGTCTAAAAGACGCCTATGTAGAAATATGCTTCTTCAAATGTTCCAGAAATTCACTTGTGACCCAAGCTGAACCCAAGCAGATTCTCAGACCAGAGATCTCTACAGATATCCTATCTCATGAACATAATTGGAAATGATAGTCATTTTCAAAGTCTATTCAGGAAACAACCTTCAGGTTGCTTTTTCGGGACTTCAGGAAACAGCTAGATGAAAAATTCATGTGTCGTCATATAAAGAACTAATCAGTAGCTTAATACATGCTACAAGTGAGGACAAAATTCTGGTCATATTCCCCCCTCCATCTGGTTCAGCAGGAACTTGTATCCAGAGCTAATGTGCTTTGCAAAACCATAAAGCAGAATGATCAAAGGACCACCCTCTGCCCCCGAGGATAGCTTGATATAGTGTGGATCTAAGATGTAGAGAGAAAGGGTTTTTCTTTTTCCCCTAGAAGACTATTATTGAATGGTAATATATTTAGAGGAAAAACACACTTTTCCATCTGTCACAGGTGGGGGGTAAAAAAACCCAACAAACAAAACCCAAGCAACTCCATGCATTTGTGAATGTAACAGTTGGCATCTAACTGGATGTTTGTGTGTTTGTGAGTAAATGTGCAAAAACTGAATTTTTGAACTCTGAAGTAGAAGCCTGGTACTTGCTAGCTGCCTCTGGTATGGGTTGGCCAGAAATTTTCAAAACACCTGCATTAAACAGAAGTTACATACCTTGAATCCTTCATTTAATAAAAGGACAGGAGGCAAAACCAGAAATTACAAAGCTGGTCACAGATCTGTTTCTGCACACAATCTATTTTGATTAGGAAAAATGGGGACTTGACATTCCAGAAAGAAGAAAGAGTTGCAAAAAATAAGGGTTTCTGAAAGAAGAAGTGGTCTTCGAAAGAAGAAAGGGGTCCAAAAAGAAGAAGGGGATGATCCTAGCTAGAGAAAAGCTCTCAGAAGTGGGGAAAGGTGCTGGAGATAGGAGAGAAGCAGGGAGACAAATATTGGCTGATGACGTCCAAGACTGGTAACTTCTAGAAGCTTCATAGCTGGAAGGAAAACAATTTCTGCCTGAGAAGAGAAGGCTCTGGGGACACCTAATAGCAGCCTTCCAGTATCTGAAGGGAGCCTACAGGAGAGCTGGGGAGGGACTCTTTCAGGAAGTACAGTGATAGGATGAGGGGTAACGGTTTTAAATCGGAAGAGGGGAGATTTAGATTAGATATCAGGAAGAAATTCTTTCCTGTGAGGGTGGTGAGGCACTGGAACAGGTTGCCCAGGGAAGTTGTCAATGCCCCATCCCTGGAAGTGTTTAAAGCCAGGCTGGACGGGGCTTTGAGTAACCTGCTCTAGGGAGAGGTGTCCCTGCCCACGGCAGTGGGGATGGAACTTGATGATCTTTAATATCCCTTCCAAGCCTAACCATTCTATGATTCTATGATTCTCAGAGGAGCAATGATTTCCCTTCAGGGAAAGGAAGGCAACGTCTAGTGAACTACTTGATGACTTCTAAGATCTTTTCTAACCTAAATGATTCTGTGATTCATTAACATTCTGCTACAGGGAAGGGAGTAAGATAACCAAGCAGAGTAAAAGCTCTGATCTCATTGGTTTATTTTCTATAATAAATTTGTTTGACTGAATAAAGATTTTTAGTTCAGGGACTCATCCTATCCCTTCTGCTATCCTTATTGTTCTAGAAGTCATAATCTTGTTATTTAATTTTTCTCTGTTCTCATTAATATTTTAAAAAATATACCCAAACATACATATATTAAATTGGAAAGGTGTAAGACCTGTATTAGTGTACCTACAATCTTGATAAGTACAGCTTTCTCTGAATGCTTTAGAAGAATTTTCTATCCTCTTCAAAGCAGACTAGCAACAGATGTGGCTTTTGGGAGGGGCTGGTAGGAGATGAGATATTTGTGGTCTCTTTGTCCCGCTTCACATAAAGTAGCTGAGAAAAGATTCACTTCTTATTGCTTCTGAAGGAGGAGATAATTGTGAAATTCCTGAACTGGAACAATTCTCCACTCCCGACTTTAAATTACCTATTTCCATCTGTTCCCCAGAATACCAAAACAGGGATCAAAATAATTCACATAGACTCAATGCACAAGTAATCTCAAAACTGGCCAGCCTCGCCTGATTTTCCCCAAAAAGCCTCATGTCTGATTCGTTGCTTGTCATTTAAGGAGAGGGTACTATTTTTGTCCCTTTCAGCGTGGTGATATGTGAAGACAATATAGGAAAATTACTTAACTAAAGAGTAGCTATCACCTGAATTGTAGTAATTGAGTAGAATGAACTACCATGAAGACGTCTAGCCCCTGGCAAGCCAAGGGATGATGCTCCTAGATCTGTGTGAAGGGTCCCTAGCAAAGGCCCTCAGCTGGTTGCTTTGAGATGTACTGGGTATGCTGTAGCACACTAGAAGCCTTATGTGGATGAGTAAGGGGCTCCTAAGACAAAAGGAGTCAGGGAGTAACAGGCAAAACACCTAAAAGGAAGGCCACCTAAACAGCTTTGAAAAGTGCAAAGTGACAACATATGGGCATTCAAAGCCTACTATAACTATGCACAATAGCCAAGAAGTTTTCATGGGCCCAAAACTTGCTAAGGTCCATGCAAGTTTCACAATGGGAGCTGCCCCCAGGATAAACTGTTCACAGAACAAATAATGTGTTTCAGTGGTAAAATGCTGACTGACTTCAAAGGATTGAACTTGTATTTGTGCAGCATACTCGGTGAGGGTACCAAGACCCAGGAATAAACTAACTAGGAAGGTGCTAATTAGCAGTGTGAAATACCTACTGAGAAAGAGGAAAAATAAACACTCATATACAGTAAGACAGATAAAAGGCATAAATAGAGCAAGAGATCTTGACTTCTGAAGAGTTTTGAAAATAATGGAAAATTTTAAAGAAATTACACAAAACTAATTGTTAAGTAGTTGAGAGTATTCTTTCAAATACTTATTTTGTTCCATTGAATTTATGTCACACTTGACATAAAACATTGGAGAACCATTCTTTTTTTTTTTTTAGAAACATTAATGAAAAAGAAACACTGGGGAACATGTTTAGCTCTAACCCCAGAGGAATGCTACTGGAATTTCTTAAGGAAGCTGTGTTGTTCAGCCTGTCCTTTTGGGTCCTTGTCAATCTTTAATTTTTTTTGAGTTTGTATTTTACAGTTTATGTTGATACTTCTATTTCTTGAAAATTCAAGTTGTAGATAAATGGGTAATGGTTTTAAACTGAAAGGGAGGAGATTTAGACTAGATATCAGGAAGAAATTCTTTACTATGAAGGTGATGAGACACTGGAACAGGTTGCCCAAAGACATTGTGGATGTCCCATCCCTGAAGGTGTTCAAGGCCAGGCTGGATGGGGCTTTGAGCAACCTGCTCTAGTGGGAGGTGTCTCTGCCCATGGCAGGGGGTTTGGAACTCACTGACCTTTAAAGTCCCTTCCAGTTCTAAGAATTCTGTGATTCTGTGATCTTTCCCATCATCCAGCAACACTTTTCTCCACAAGAAGAATTCTTGAAGAAATCTCTGGGGAATTTATTTTTATTATTTCTTTCTGGTTGTTGATGACTGTCTCACAATCATATAGACAAATGTTTAGCTAAAAAAAACCCAAACAACATACACACCAAACAACTTCACTGTTTGTCTGACATAATCACATAGTAGGAGCAGCACTAATCTCCTCATTTGGATTCTATACATAAAATATCCTCTTTTTTAAATATTTTCTAGGTTTAAAACTGGTTACTGTTTTTATAAGACTTTATTCTGACCCATGAAAAAAAGGCAGCAGTGGCAAGACAGCCATCCCACAACTCCAGGAATATCATTCCAGAATTTTTTGAAGGTACTGTATTTCTTGACTCTTAGAGAACTGCTCATTTACTAATGTGACTGAAAAGCACTGTCACTCCGAATCAAAATAGCCATTTAATGAAAATGGGCTTTTCTGTGATACAATAGATGCTGTCAAAGCAGTGATCAGAAAGAGAACAAAACTAGTGAACTACGTAAAGTGAGCTGTTAGAAATTTCAAGTGTGTTTTGCTAAGCTGTCTGACACAAGATGAAATCTGCCCTGCTGAATAGCTTCCTTCACCAGCTTCAGCTGCCTTCACTTTTTTTCATGGGCCACATACTGGCTAATAAGGTGAAAGGATTCATTCTTGTAACTTTAAGTTGAGTCATTAATAGAGAATTACTTTTAAAGGTGCTGCCACCGCAACCGGTGTTTAGATGATGTCCAAGGAATAGCTTTTTACTTTTGTCTCTTTAACTCTTCCCTTCCAAAATCAGTGCTCCACTTTCCAAGGTCCCTGAAAATTACTGCAATGTTTACATTTACATTTATATTTAGATCATAAATAACCAGTTCAAAATCCAAACTTCTTCAACAGTCATTCACTCTAAGGCCCAGTTTTCAAAATTGTTTTTCATCTTACTCAAAAATGAAAATTTGAATACATTTATTTATTGAAATACATATATTTAGTGAAACAGAAGATAATTAATCAAAAGAAAATTAAAAGATACAAATTTATTATGTGGAACTGCTAATCATTTTTCGTTTTTGAGGCATCACCCAATTGTCCACTTATAGATATACAAATGCTAGTTGACTGGTGCCCTACATGTCTCCAGATGTTGATACAGAGGATGCAGGTTTTCAACAGATCCTAAATCATGTCTGCCAACCTATGTCTGGGTTATCCTAAGGTACCTTAAATGGCATTAGGTGCCTCTGTGAAGGAAATAGATCAAGCTGCTGTGTGTAGACGAGTTAAATTCCATGTACTGAGACATACTGACACATGAAGGATGGACATAGTTTGGCACACCTGCTGTTCAGCTGCATCCTAACTTCACATCCTACCATACAATAGATCTAGGACAGATCACTATCAACCTCTAAGACAAGATCAGATTTTGAACCAGTTTTGGAGATGCCAGGCAAGGAAATAAAATTTTCTTTATGGATTTCTTACTGCTGCTATTTTGTTTCTTTTTCAACTGTTTGATAATCAGAATAAGTTTATTCTTGACATGGTTTCTTAATTGTTTTCCCCAAGATTTCCAGATGATAAAGACCAAACTAAAAAATCTTATTTGAAGGAGGAGAACAAAGACATAAGGTACCTAAAGTATAAACAGCAATAGGCAGGCGAATTAATTCTCATCTTAAAATAAACTTTTGTTATTTGATTCTAAGACTTGTGAAGAGCTTGGATAAAGCAAGTACAGCTGATCCATTCAAGGGCTTTCTGCTCTTTCATTTGAGTGCAATCCAAATTCAAGAACACTTCTAGCTGACCAACACAGTGTGTTTCAGTGAAAAGTTCACCCACAAAAGCATCATTGGGCTTAAATAAGTAATGCTAATATACTTCTAAAGGAAGTCTTGTATTCTAAGGCTGAAGAAATTTCTTTCAAAAAAGTGAGGCCTAACATAGAAACAAAGACAACAAAAAAAATCTTTTAGTCAAGAACTCTATTGACTAAAACATTATTTCATGTTTTGAAAAATCTAGTTCAAACCACTGTGTATTTAGATACTGTCAGCAAACTTGTTTTCACTTGCTGCAATTAATTTTACGACTTTATTTTTATCACAGTAATAGAGGGAGCTGATTCTCTTTTATATAATTATCAGCTATCTGAGGGTGTAAAGGCTTCAAAAATGGGTATTTTCTCTGCATTTTTCTCCTCTTGCACAAAAGTAATTTTAGTAGCTTAAAGTCACACTATTGTGAAACCTAAATAAATAAAACCCTTTATTAATTTTGCTTAGAATTCAAGCAACCTATTTAGAAGTTTAAAACAATAAAATAACTGAGATTTCAAGGTTTTTCAAAAAAATATACAAATAATTTCCTTAAAAACAGTGTTACAACCGAATTAGTGGTCAAAACCAATCACAGAATGTTATGGGGTTGGAAGGGACCTCTGCAGGTCATCTAGTCCAACCCCCCTGACAAAGCCGATCATCCTAGAGCAGGTTTCAAAGGAGCGTATCCACACTAGTTTTGAATGTCTCCAGAGAAGCAGACTCCACCACCTGTTTAGGCAGCCTGTTCCAGTGTTCTGCCACACTCAAACTGAAGAAGTTCCTCCTCATGAGTGGGTGGAACTTCTTATGTATGAGGTTGTGTCCATTTCCTCTTGTCCTATCTCTGGGCATCACTGAAAAAAGACTCATCCCTTCCTCTTGACACCCATCCTTTAAGTATTTATAGGCATTGATTAGATGCCCTCAGCTTTCTCTTCTCCAGACTAAAAAGACCCAAATCCTTCAGCATTTCTTCATAAGACAGATGCTCCAGGCATCACCTTTGTGGTCCTTTGCTGTACTTTCTCCAGCAGTTCCCTGTTCTTCTTGAGCTGGGGAGCCCAGAACTGAACACAGTACTCCAGATGGGGCCTCACCAGGGCAGGATAACCTCCCTTGATCTGCTGATCACACTCTTATTCATGCATCCCAGGATGCCATTGCCCTTCCTGGCCACAGAGGCACATTGCTGGCTCATGGTCAACCTGTTGTCCAACAGGACTCTCAGGTCTTTTTTCCTTAGAGTTGCACTCCAACAGGTCAGCTCCCAACCTGTACTGGTGCAGGGGGTTGTTCTTCTCCAGGTGCAGGACCCTACACTTGCCTTTGTTGAATTTCATCAGGTTCCTCTCTGCCAGCTCTCCACCCTGTCCAGGTCTCACTGGATGGCACCGCAGCCTTCTTGTGTGTCAGCCACCCCTCCCAGTTTTGTATCATCAGTAAACTTGCCGAGGGTACATTCCATCCCTTCATCCATTTCATTGGTGATAATACTCAAAAGGACTGGACCCAGTACTGACCCCTGGGGAAAGCCACTTGTTACGGACCTCCAACCAGATCCTGTTTCACTAAACAAAATGCTCTGACCTCTGTCTTTCAGTACTGGACCAATCCACCTCACTGTCCATTCATCTAATCCACGCTTCCTAAGCTTACCTATGAGGATGCTGTGAGAAACTGTGTCTAACGCCTTGCTGAAGTCAAGGTAGACCACATCCATGGCCCTACCCTCACCTACCCATTCAGTCATGTCATTGTATAAGGCTATCAGGTGAGTCAGACAGGTTTTCCCCTTGGTGAACCTGTGTTGATGACTTCTGATAGCTTTCTCTTCCTCCAGATACTTTGAGATGACACCCAGAATGAATCATTCCATCATCTTTCCAGGAATGGAGGTGAGTCTGACTGGCCTGTAGTTTCCCGGGTCCTCCTTCTTGCCCTTTTTGAAGACTAGGATAACATTGTTTTTCCTCCAGTCCTCAGGAACCTCACCTGTTCTCCAGGACCTTTCAAAGATGATGGAAACCAACCCAGCAACAACTTCTGCCAGCTTCCTCAGCACTCGTGGGTGCATCCCACCAGGACCGATGGACTTGCGGATATCCAGTGTTCTTAACTGTTCCCTAATTGGCCTTCCTCAACCAAGGTGAAGTCT
>VXBW01006656.1:198465-253168 GCA_013400375.1 Thinocorus orbignyianus | reverse complement strand
AAAAAAACACCTCAGTTACTTAAAAGCAAAGAGCTTGTCGCTTCCAAAAGCAGCTCTTGAGGAGCAGCAGGCCTCTCACTGGGGACAAGTATCTGTAAGAACTTAGGATGTGCCTCCTAAAATCAGATGTTTTTCAGCCATTTAGGCTGGTTTGTTTTCATGATTGCTACAAGAAACCCGAGACCTCTTCATTTATTCCCTCAACACTTACTGCAACAGTTTTGCTGTCAATCGCTTTGGGTAGCTGTGGTCCCAAATGTGCCTCAGCTGAGAGGTGACCATATGGCATGGGAGAAATTCATCCCGGGAAGAACAGCAGAAAGTGTAGCACCAGTAATATTCTGGAAGTATTTTATCCAAATATCTCTGGCACTTGGAACCTTCACATATTCAACTCTTTAGATAGCAACTTTCTTTGGAACTGGACTTTATTTTTTTTTTTTTTACATTATAAAGATTAATTTGTTTAAATTCCTGTGCATGTTGCATCCGCATCACAAATCTACATCTGAGTCTGAAAATGTTTGGGCAAATAACAAGAGCAATTAAAAAATTAGGCAATGTGCATAGATGTATCCACACTTTATGCTGTATGTCCCATGCCCACGCACACCTGATACTCCACACCTGTGGCACTACCCAATCTAGTGCCTGGTACCCATGGGGCACGTAACACCGCCTGTTTCAAGGAGTCAGAGACTCCCTTCACACATTCTCCCACAAACACATATAGAGTTCCTGTGTGTTCTTACATCTTAAGCATAAGAACTGTCATTTTGAATGCTAAATTCTAAATATTACCCATGGAGTAAGATGACAACCCACAACCTAGGTGCAGGCCACTTCCCAAAACTTACATTTTCATTACACACTCCCTGGTGATGCAGGAGGCTGCCAGTGAAGTTCAGAGAGCTCTTCACTGGTAATATTCTGCCTTGGCGCCTCCTTCATCACCACTGACTTCAGATATAGCAGGAATCTGGGGAGATTCTCTTTTTCCCCCACGGTTTCAAGTACTCTACTATCACCACCTCATCACAGTCCCATCTGCTGATCCTCACAGCGACTCGGTGACTTTATGAAGTTCAGGCTATTTGGAAATACCCAGATTTAAATAGACCCTCACAATATTTGCCTCCTATTTATTATTTTTATTTTTATTTTCCAATTCTTATTTTCACTCAGGCCATCATAGAACTCAAGATAATGGCCAGGGTCCATCGTGGGCCACAACACATTGTACTCAACGCTTCTTCCTCTGGGCAGCGCGGGTTCCAAGCAGGAACCCCCCTGCACGATTTGAAACCCTCCACCAGTTTTACAGAGCAACGATTCCAAGGTTCTTGACAGGTCAAGAAATCCAGGTTATTTGAAAGCTTATTAATAAATGAGAATATATAGAAATGAGGGATAGCTATTTGCAGCAGGAAAAGGGCAAAAACCTCGTAGTGGAGCTGGCACTGAATTAAAAAGTGTACAACGGATTAGATATCAACCACTTCTATCAAACCCAAGGCCCAGGAAGCTAGGGGGAGGGAAGCGTGTAAGAGCAGACGCTTAGAAGGTAAAACACCCCAATTAACCTCATTATCTGTTACAAAACTCTACTGTTAATATTCGGGGGTTTTCAAATTACTGTTGTTGTTGTTGTTGTTGCAGAGAATCTGTTGACTACAGCAGGCGTTTCGCTGTAGTCTCCCAAATCAGCACTGCCCTTCTTAAGGTCAGGGGAATGTATCTTAAAACATTCATATATTTAAAAAATATGTATTGTTATTTTAATAGGCACTGTGGATAGTTTAATTTGTATCTGTATTAAATTAAACATATGGTGAACAGGGTATAATAGATTTTCTATAATTTAGCTGCCAATGTGGCAACAGAAGCCAGTTACTCTCACCAGCAGACTTGTCAGTGGTTTGTTTACTAGCTTATTTGAATTAAAATAAAGCTTCGCTTCTGCTGACTGCACATCATTATCTATGAGACCATAATCCTGCTAGCAAATCCTATATCTTCCAGAACTGGCTCTTTTGTTTGGGATTACTGAGAGCTTAGCCTATAACAAAGAGGAATAAGGCATCCCTCTCATCCTCGTAATTAAGTGTGGGGAGTAATTTAGAAACAAACCCAGAAAGATGTACAATTTGGAGTTCTGCTTCTATACAGGATTGGGGAACAGGAGAGGCCAAACACTGATTATGTTAGCACAATGTTTAAACTGTTAAACTACTGTACAACAGGAATCCAGCTTTTAAAAAGAAGCAGCAACTCTCAATTAAGTATTAAGTTGCCCTACACTAGTGACATTTTTTGCTTATCTAAAGGTATGCTGGAAAATTTGCGTGGAGCTTAATGACCAAAGACTATTTTAAATCTCAGTTTTTCTCCATGCACACCTTACAGACACCTCACCCTTAGAAAAGCTCCATTTTGAAATTAAAGAGCCTAATTTAATATATGACACTTGGTTTGTATTTTAAAGTGTCCCCTAAATGATTGAACTATTTCTGAATACGAATATTCTCTAGGAATATGAGCATCCATGGCAGCTGAATGTGCGTGTTTAAGTACTCCATTTAATTTTATATTTTACTTTGGGAAAATGAGTAGCTGGGAGTTGTTGGCATTTTACAGCCACCTTAGACGTGACCACAGCATTACAGAAGAGAAGAAAGAATATTTGAACACAGGTATTCTGAGGTCAGTCCATAGTAACTCAGCAATCTTTCGGCCATGTTGCTCTAGTTGCATTCATGTCATCCAGTTCTCTTTCTGCTTAAGAGTTACAGGATACACAGGCTGCAGAAATCAGTAACTAGGTCACAAAAAACAGAAGTCTCAGGAGTGTACAGACACGCAGGGCTAATAAGGACAGGGGTTGGTTGATAAAAAAGTCTTCGGCATTAACTGTCACAGATGGGAATTCTGAGGACCCCTGCGAAACCCAATGAGGCCCTAGTGAATTATAAAGCAGGTCCTTAGACTTTAAAAACATTTAGGCAAAGTGACAGTTCAGAACATCTGTTAGCCTTCTGTCTGAGCACAAACTGGATGTCATGGAGTGCACAGCTGTAGGCATTTTCTGCCTCTTTTTGCCAACATCTGTCACAGCATTACAGTAATATAGGTAATTATCAACACCTCATATAAACTGTTTGCTATTTTAATTTCTGAATAAGTAAAATTAGCATTATACTCTTTTGAAAAAAAAAAAGAAAAAGAAAAAGAAAAAGAAAAAAAAATCCTGAAGGGGAAGAATATACGCTCCCTTTTCAAGCTGAATGATAGAGCTGATCATTTTAGGAGAGCTGAAATTTGGAAAAAAATCTCTGGTACAAATAAGGTCCTTAGGATAACATAAAAGACTCTAGGTGAGAACAAGTTTAAATATTCTCCCTTTCTCTCTCTGTCTCTTAAAAAAGACATCTGAGTCTCATCTGTCATAAGCAAAGAAGATCAGTAGCGAGGAAAAGATAGGAAACCGTTAATCATCTATGGTTTTTTCCATGCACAAGCAGCTGTCAAATGATGTTCGCTTTACCGCAGCAACAAAGCCAAGGGCTCATCAGAACCGAGCAATTTTACTGTCAGCTGGTCATCCTGCTCCTCAACATCTGCAGGATGAAAAGGAGATCACCTTGCAGCGAGGCACAGGAGCTTGACCCCGCCGGCTGGTGAAGAAGCGAGTGTGGTGATGGCCCTCAAGGACTTTCAGAAGTGAAAGCCTCTTCCAGGGGTCCCCCAACAACTGAACGGAAAGGGGGGGGACAGGATGAGACACCTTCAAGCCAGCTTTTCAGGACCATGTTTGGCCCTTTCACACATCACAATGGTTGTGGACAGCACAGAGGAGAGTTCAACAAGTGACCAGGTATTTTGGGTTCCTAAACTCTGGAGTCCCAGGCCATACACTCCACAAGACCACAATTTGCAGAAGGTGGTTGCTTATAATTTGTGATAATTAGGCTCCTGCGAGATGTTACCAGCTGAAAACCAAACCCGTGGGCCACCTTTGGTAACAGTGGCCCGCTTGGTGGTTGTCTTAATGAGAGTGATTTTGTCAGTGCCTGACACAGGCCTTTGGAGGACGGGATAAAGAAGGGTAGAAGAACAAAGCAAGGCTGTCAGACACCAGCAGTGGAGACCACGTCGCTCTGGACCTTCCAAGTTATCCGCCTGGTGGCAGAAAATAATCATGTGGCAACAAGTTTTACAACGTTACATGGAAGCGGCGATCGTATCCAGCTCATCCTTCATTTTGCTTCCACCACACACAAAAAGAACAGCACCTCTGCTAGAAGTTAATGTTCCAACGTGGAAAACCTGAAAAAGTGCCGCCAGCTCCTTTCATGAAGAGGAGGCACATGGAACAAAGTGGTCACTAATACGCTATTTTTAGTGCCTGAACTACAGTCCAGAAGATAATACCCAATTACTTGATATAGTGCTCTATACACTGTCTGAACAACAATAGTGGACTGAGAAGCAAGAGAAAGCACCAGAATATGGTTTTGAAGTCATTCAGATTTCATGTATTTTATTTTCTTCTAAAAATAAAGGCTTTGAAAAGAGGAGCAGTGTTGTCCAGGTTGAAGGAGGTGGGCCAGAGAAGAGTTGAAAGGGAGATGAGAGCAGATGGAGGTTGAGAAAGAAGAGAGAGAGACCTCGACTACGGGAAAAAGATAGCTGGGGCACCGCTAGCTAGAAATCTAGAGAAAAGAAAGAGAAATGCTGCACAGTCAGAGAAAGGCGTCCGTGTGAGCCTGGAGGAGAGACCACACTCAGGACAATCTGCACAGTGAGGGCCAACACGGGATTTTACCCATTCCCCTGTCTCTCCACCGGTTTCTGCTCTGCTGGGGCCGAGCTGCAGACACGGGTTTTTGTCATGGCCTCTGCAGAAACTTTACTGTCTCGTTTCTTATTTTCCCCTTCTCTGTTCCTTACTGCTTCTTCAGCATTTATTACATGCCCCTTCCCATCTCCTCCCCAGGCGTAGGCGACGTGAGCTGGAACTCTGGACCTCCTCCAGGTACTCTGAGGTCCATTGCTCCAACAAAGCCTACTCAGTGACAAGGACCGTTTCCACTCGAGCCCTCAGCCCCTTGAGACACGTTTGTAGGTTGGGACTATTTCTTTTTCCAACCCTTCACTGAGCAATTCCCACTCTGGCTTTTCTTGGCTACCGCAACTCCCCATCCAGGTGGACGCTCAGCGGATTTTCCCAAATTACAAGTTGCCGGATAAATATTTTCCTCCTGCTTTTGGTTTCAGTGCTAAGATTCTCCAACGTTTATTTTAAGACTCACAAACAAACCTATCTGAGGTATTCCCATCACCCTGCCACCCAAAGGCATTGTTCAAATGCCAAAGAGTACGTGAGCTATTGCAGATCACATAATAGATGCCTACACATTCACTACACCAGTAATATTTATTATGGAAACAGACTGTTTTGTAAAGAGCTCTGAGATACCTAGGCCACAGAAAAGTGTGATATAAAACAAAATGCTATTCAGTTCAATAGACGCCTGATAAGAAAAGAACCCTAAAATTTGAACAGCTCCTCCTCCCCTTCATCAGCCCTAACAATGGTACCCCAGTCTCGCCACTCCCGCACGCAGCAATATGTGTCTTTTAGAGAGAGGAATGGGAAGGTGCCGCTGACAGAGAGTGCTCATTGCTACAACATTGTTAGGTGTTTTATAATTGATAGTTTTCAGCATCAGCACAAAGGTAAGGGCTTTAGCCTTGAATACTACCCACTAACAATATACCCACATACAGAAAACTAGTACTAAATGTATTTATTAAAATAAACGCTTTAAAATAGTCTGCTTTTCAAACAAAGTAATTATCTTACACTATGTGCGAAAGGTACTTTTGTAATCAATGGTATACAACCAGCTTCAGATGCAACCGCACACACACACCCCATTACACACAGTGATGCTCATCAGATTGCATGGGACTGAATCAGTTCATTATGTTCTGTGGCTTAATTCTTCAATTCCTGGAGCTGGAATCCATCCAGATCAGCCCCGTTTCCTAAGACGAAATCAAAATACTTCAAGGCCACAACCACCAAATAATACAATCCGCTCTAAACACAGAACAAGGTATTTCATACTTTTTAGAGGCTCAGAGTTCCTGCTCTGCCACTGCCAGGGTAACAGGGATATATATTTTTTAATTTTTTTTTTTTTTTGGCACTTCTAGCCTATTAATTACCAAAGGACAAGAGAAATATGTTGTGGGTATGAGTGAATTTTGTAGAAGTCAAAACAGACAGTAGCAGCCAGCTGGAGAATTTTAAATGCTCTAAATTTTCACAAGTCCTGCCTGAGAAGCTAATTGCTAACAAGCTCATGTGTTGGTTTTTTTTTTTTTTTTTTTTTCATACATCGGATAGACCAGCACAATCAAGAAATAAAAGAGAAAATAGAAAGGAAAAAAATAATATAGTAACAGGTCGTGATTTTTTCACTGAACTAGAGAAAAATAATCTCCCGAGTGGAATCAGGTGAGTGATCGTAAGGGCAAAATATTTTAATTACTAAAAATGGTTAGTTTCATTTGGTTGTCTGTAGAATCCTACCATCTCTTTTAATTAATTAATTTGCAAGTATTTGGATTACCACCAATTTATTAATAAAAAAAATGCCTGAGAGTTGCGGGCTATGCAAATTCCGTTGCTAATTAGTTAATGTCCACATTCACCCTGTCAGTGGCTGATGATCAGATCTTTGTGCTTGCAATTCTTACACCTACAAACATTTTTTCACACAATACACCCCTACGTTTCTGCACTCGCAGAACGGACAGCACTGATCTGGAGTGGCTTTTTCCCCCCAGGATCAGTGTTTCCATGGCAAGTCTGGGGGGATCTATCTTATCTTTTGTTCTCCACAATAAGATCTTAGGGATAATAAAATAGTTGGCACAGAGGTATGTTCTGCGCTGTGTTTTTAACCTGATGATACTCAACGCTATGGTCCAGACCCACAAAGACACCGGGAAATCAAAGAGCTTAAGGCTCCTCCATACATTCGTCCGTATGAGCCCACACCTCCCAAATATCTCATTTATTCTTTTAAATGTTACAGCTCGTGGGGACAGGGGCACAGAATGGAGCAAAATGATCAAAGAGCTCTGGACAAGGTTGAAATGATGCCAGCTGATCATCAAGTGGCAGCGACAGGACCTCTCTACCTTTGATTTTATCCATGGTTTGTAACCCACGTGCACAAGGTAGGGTTGATGTTGGCCATCGCTCTGTTGGGTGCACAGTGACAGAGTCCAGGAGACTTTTAACCATCCAGACAAGCAAAAGGGAACTGTGCTGTTAATTCTGAATTCTTTAAGTAATGAAAATTCCCTTAAAAATCCCGTCGTAGCACTACTCAGGTAGCGACCAAAGCTAAATTAGAAAACCACAATTCTGTAGAAGACTAATTAAGTCTTGGTTTGAGGCTGAAACCACGACATAGCCCAAGTATAACGAGATAACCAGGGTATATATGACTAGGATCTTCGCCAACCTAACATTTATAAATAATTCCACAGGAAAAGTAATTTCCATGAACTTAAGCACACTGGTAACTACTGGACTGGAGCCTCAGTGAGTCAATCCATATTGTTAGTACTGTTCCTCCAGTGCCAAATGCTGGAGGTTTGTCTTTTTGTGTCCTTTTCCTACATCTCCTCAAGCTAATAATCTAATCTCACATACTAAATACCATAATATCATTTAGGATGTTCCAATTACAGCAAAAAAAAAAAATCTATAATCCAAGCGAAAAGTCCTTTGCAACACACATCTCCTCCCCTCCTATTGCCAGTAAAATGTTCAATTTCAGAGGACTCAGCATCATTTTCTTTTCCTTAAGCTCATTTTTTTTTTAACCACTCAAATTTCCATTATAACTCCAGAAAAAAAAGATGTACTTCAGTGGATGATAACCAAGAGCATACCGCTTAATACATGAAGTAGCTATTCTACATTGCAGAATGACTAAATTAAGTCCTACTAAGAAAGGGAAAGTTTTACAGTTCTTTCTTTTCATCAGGAGACTTGTTGCAGATTAACTTGCTCGCCTTACTTTTCTCAGAGTGAGAAAGAGCATTGGTTTGATTCTAAACATTACATCCTTAAAAGTCCAAATTATAAAGACAATGGTACACACACAGAGCAGATGGGAAACGGTCAGTCACTTAAATGGTCAAATCAGATGGCAAATTTCTCTCCCTTCCCACCGCCAAAGAGCAGAGAAATGGGTGCGCTCTAATGGGGAGAGGGAGGAACAATTTCTTTCCAGTGCGTGGGAGGCAGGATGGCAGTTTCAGGACCATAACCAGACTTTTCAAGTACCTCTCATGGACTTCAGAGAAAGCTCAGAACTTCATAGGTTTTAGTAGATGTGACTGCAGGAAACCTGAAATCACAGGAGTGGTTCCACCACAGCTGGATCTAACCCTCAGTCCTTGCCATTTTTGTCCCTGCCCAGGGCAGGGACATTGGACACAATGATCTCCAAGGTCCCTTCCAACCCAAAACATTCTATGATTCTATGATGAAGTCCAGCAACTTGAAGTTCAAAAACTTTCCGAGTCTAAGATAGTTTTAACAGGATGTTGATAAACTTTTCTTCCCTTTATTTGCCCCAATCCCCCTCTTTTTTCCTCTCCCCTAATCACATAACTGCTACCAGAATTCCATCACAATGAGCTTGATGGGTGAATTCTGAGCAATGTGAAATACCACATCTCTGTCTTTTTTTTTTAATCCCCTGTCTATTCATTCTGATTGCTGTCCTCAGTCCTTGCTCTGGCCATTGCTGCTGCAGCTTAGGAGGCGACTGTCACCACCTCTTCTTAGACTGACAGGGTGGGTGTGATGTGGCCCTTCCTCCACAGATGGTCTTAAGTCCTTCCTTACAAATCAATGGAAACAGCTCAACTGTCCCAAAAGAGGATTAGCTTCACAGGGTGAAGGTACTTCCTAGCCAAAAATGCTACAAAACATTGAATTTACTTGCCATTGGACTGGATGATTTGTGTGCCTGTAATAACAAAGGATACAGAAATATGCCATGGAACCCTCAACGCCTGCCTGCAGTCCTGCTGCAGGTGACCATTCCATCCAGCTACCTCTTCCTTCCCACTTTTTCTATCAAAAGTTTAAATGGTGGAACTGCAAAACTTATTTTTATGTTATATAGAACAGTTTCCACTGGACTTGAGAGAGAACCTGACGTTCCCGGCAGCGGGCTGAATGGTCGGAGCTCTGAGAATGTCCCTGCAAGCTTTTTGCCTGGGGCACAGGGTGTTGGGGGAGCTGCTCTGTGAATTCTCAGATCCTCCTTCCAAGTGACTCACAGCTCACTGAGCCTTTGGGTGTATCGTATTATCCAGCTTTGGTTCATCATCTATTCAAACCTTCAGGAACAGAGGAGGCGAATGGCTTTCATCTCTGGGTAGCAGAGCACCTGGCTTGGATTTCACTTCTATTTGTGGCTGGTCATTCATTTCTTCATTTGTGTTTTGGGATGAGAAGATGTTGCAGGATTTATACTTTGTCACTACATACATAGTTTATAAAGCTTGGGATACGTATTTGACATTGAAAAAAATGTCAAATTATGTGGTTGAAACAACAAAAACACTTACTGAGATAGCAACATTTCCTCAAGTCTCACCCCAAAAAGCACTTTGTCTTTCTCCTCTTACTATTATATTTTAGCCTGTGAGCCAATCCTCCTCCTGCCAGCACCTGCTGGAACAGAAAGCATTCTGAAACAAGACGATCTGTCAGGGGAAAACAGTAGTAGGACACTTTTTTTCAATGTTTTTTGAATACAAAAGTAGCCACATCTACCTTGAAACATTTGGGCACTCTTAAGTCAAATTAAGCAAAGGGGTGAATTCAAATTTAGAGCATCAGTTAAAGTGAAATAAAACCCTGCGAGATTACTTTTATTCAGAATAAACTGGCTTTACTTAGTCTCTATCCCTGCCCCATTGAGTTTGGTCCTATTTTCTAATAAATCTTGCTTCTTTAAAGTTTATCGCAGTGCAGATCATGTCACGGAAATACTTCCTCCAAGGGAAGACATCCTGGAGGATAAGAGAGTGCTGTGGAGCGCACCCTGCCCTTGCTGGCCATGTTTGCACCAGCAGGTACGGACAACTGCGTGGCTACCTTGGTCTTGCTCTGAACCAGCCAGATAAAACCATTTCTCACCCAGAATACGTGCTCACACAGCACTGACCATGACACTGTAAGGTCTAAAGAGCAGCAGGGTGTATTTGGTAGACACTGTAAGGGTATAAAGTACAGAAAAGTAGAGGAGTTGGTACCGTGGAGATCAAAGAACTCCACAAGGATCATGGGGCAGCACAGGCAGCATCTGACACCTCCGTTATCGCCCCTCCAGTACGGGGGCAGGAATGAAAAGCAACGAGAAGAGCTGCCCAAGTCACCATGCTCCAGTAACAGAAGTTTGAAATCTTACAACCTTACAGAACCTCAGGGCAGCTTCACACCTCCCATCATCTTTGCTCAATCCCACCTCAAGTCAGAAGCCAACCAATGCAACTCTTTTTCCAGAGTTCTATGTTCAAATCAGTAAAAATAATATTGCTAGTGCCACTGATTTTTTTTTTTGAGAGATTCAGATGCTCCTAAGATCTCATTTTTATGACCAGCTCTGTCATTTGTAAGCTTATCAAAACCAAAATGAAAAATTATTCATGCTTACTATGTGAAATTTGAAACAGACTTCTATCTTTGCCATAAAGCTCCCAAGTGAGTTAAAACGTTGTTTCATTAAAAAGGTTTGTTTTCCTTAGTTTAGAGGCGCAAGTAGGAACGACAGTAGGAAGGCATCGGCGGCACCCAGGGGAAGGGGTGACGTGGAGAGCTCTGTCTTTCTTCCATTTCTAACCAGTGTTCGATGAAAAGGACAGCTAAAGCATTTCCTTGCTAAGAGAGTGTGTCTCACATCACCCTGAAGGCATTCAAGCAGAAGACAGAGGTCCCTAATGAAGTGCCTTCGTTAGCTCGGCGCGTTTGCTGTGCTAACACAGGCTGACTCCTGCCAGCATCGCCTGGCGTGAGGCTGCATCCATGCCTGGGAGAACCCCTGTGCCCTTCTGAATCCACTGGGAACCACTCCGAGTGGCAGGGCTGAGGTCCAGGGACAGACTGGAGCAGCTCACAATGAGTTTTTGCAGATCTCACCAGCCAGCATGTATTTAACTATCTTGCTAATTGCTTCCAGCTGGAATTCCTTTCTGTTTCAGTTGGCAACGTGCTCTTTTTGAGTTTGTTGGGGAACACAATACTATTCCTTTCCTTTCTTCACCAAATCTCAGCTGCTTTGAACTCACTCAGGAATTACTTGGTCTGTGTGGCCAATTCATAGGACCATGAGAGCTACACTGCCAAGTGTGAGAATAAAGTCCCATATATATATATACACATATATAAAACCAGGGCTACTCCAGTTTGTGCACATCCCTAAGGACAAGGTGGGTTCCCATCGGAGGGAGAAGAGCACATGCAAAAGCGCTCTGGGAATTTCCTGCAGCATTCAGGTTCCTCAGCTTTGAGTTACACTCATATCTTTCAGAATATTTTAATTTGGCTATAGTTGGGTTGATTGTATTAAAATAATAAAGTGATCAGTGACTAAACCACTTTATGTTCAGTGCCACGTGAAGCAATAGATCAGTCTGGTGAATGACAGGGATGTACGGGGATTATCAACCAAATCTTGGAAAAATCATAAGCCTTTGACCACACACTGTGCCTTTTGTACAGGAGTCTGGGATTATTTAAAAAAAACAACGGTTACACCTTAAAAATTCTAACAAAGTTCAATACCAAGAGGTGCCACCTGCTTACAATGCTGAAAGGAGGGGTTTCTCAGCCCTCTCAAATTTCTAACTGGTAATTTGTAGCCTGGCTTGACCTCCGCACACCCCAGGTGGAGCACACAGCATTCCTGCCACCAGACATAGAATCCCAGAATGGGTTGGGTTGGAAGGGACCTCAAAGATCATCCAGTTCCAACCCCCCCTGCCACGGGCAGGGACACCTCCCGCCACACCAGGTTGCTCCAAGCCCCATCCAGCCTGGCCTTGAACCCCTCCAGGGATGTGGCAGCCACAGCTTCTCTGGGCAACCTGTTCCAGTGCCTCACCACCCTCACAGCAAAGAATTTCTTCCCCATATCTCATCTAAATCTCCCCTCTTTCAGTTGAAAACTATTCCCCCTCATCTTACGGCTTCCCTGACCAATCAAGAGTCCCTCCTTGAGTTGGGGATGAGCGAGGAAAAGCGCTGGTGGGCAAGAAGCTGGACCCCGCAGGCACAAGGAACCCACCAGATTTGGAACCTCACTTTTCCCAGAGCCTTTTCCTTCCGCAGGTGACAGAAAAAGGGACCAGCAGTGACAGGGGAGCAGCAGCCTCTCGGCGAGATGTTCTTCTCGCCGGTGCTGGGAAGGGTTCCGAGTTTTCTGTTTGTGATGACACTGTTTTGTCACTGCTGTCAGGATGTGCCTGTGCAACATGCCCCTCTCTGATGGCTTGTGCCTGGATGTTTCATTTTTAGCCGAGTGGGATGTACAGTAATTAGCCACTCATTCTTCCTCGTCTATTCTCCCTGTTTTGTTCCGTTTCCTTCGCTTAGAGGATTTTTGGCAAGCCCCCGTCCTTATTGGCATCTCTCCCCCCTTCTCCCCCATCCCAGCCTCCTCTGTCAATTTTCTTCTCGCTGCTTGGGAGATGACAGTTGAGGTATTTGTACACACGAGGGAATATGCTAATGGGCTCCAAATATGGACCACGCAATCACAGCCCCACGACTTTGGTGGAATGCTTTTCTGGATTATTTCCTCTAAAAATACAGCGTTCCAACTGCAAACAATTTACAGCCAACAAAATGTTGTTTGATTCAAACATATGCGGTGAAGTTGAAGGGTTTTTCATCCAAGATGGAAAATTTTTGTTCCTGGGCTTTTATTTTATTTTTCTTTATTTTTTTTTTTCCTCCTTTTCATGATGAATTTTTGCCTTTGGGTGGATTTTTGCTTTGAGAGTGCACATTGCCGTCACTGACATTACTGGGACTTGCATGAGAATAAAGAGTGGGAAATGAATAGCTTTCAGGGGCTTCAGGTTGATAGAACAATTTCATCTCTTCCGAGTTAATGCTGTACAGCACTCCATGAGTTTTTAGCTCGTATCTAAAGTTTTACAGCTGCAGGAACCAATTCAAAGATCTCCTTCTGAGTTCTTTTCCTTCACAGGAATCATTGGCAAATTAGCAAATAGAAAGGACACGGAATCAGGTCCATAAACAGCTAAAACCAACTATTTCAATTTTTTCCATTGGTATTTTGGGTGGGGTTTCTTTAACATTTTGTAGTTTTGTCAAATATACAGATTTTTTTTCATATTCAATAAACAGAGCCTTAAAATTTTCCATGTGCTAAATGAAGGAATTTTGGTACCGCAAGAAAATTCATGATGTAATACTTCAGAGATCTTTGAAAACTCCAGACTAGTCATTGATTTTCCTCCTGTTCTTAGCAAATAATTAAACTGAGGCGTGAAAATCAAGCAAGGGTCTTCTCCGGGATCCCTTTTCTCAAAATCATCGCTTTGTAAACACCAAACACCTGAACCCACTTGTTGGCTTTTTATGTTCACGTGGCTGCAAGTTCAGTTGAATCAGCTCAGTTGGTTCAGATGAAAACCAATATATAAAATATGTATTTGAGCACATATATGTGAATATATAATAATATATATTAATTATTTATTTTGCCTAAACCAAATCTGGGACCACTAAGGTGCTGAAAGGCTGACTGGGTGGCCTGCGTCTTAAAAATAAAGCAAACGTGTATAAATGTGCAAAATGCCAAGCCCATGTTTCCTGGCTATACTGCCACAGAATTCAGGTATAAAGAGAAAATGAGAACTGATGAAGTTGTCTCAGAAACCAAGATTTAGGAGCTGTTTTAGCCATGCCATCCCAAATGCAGAAGAAAGGTGTAAGATATGGGATTCATCACTGGAAATCCTGTTGCTCCTGAGACCCAGAGTGAGGACCCTGGGACATCCAGCAAGCAGAGCCCAACCGCAGGTGACCAACCACGGCACAAGACATGATGGAGCCACAAATCCACAGACCAGCAATTACTCTCATGACAAATAAAACCTTATCAAACTAGTGCAAAGTAATGCAAGGTAATAAATAACAGCTAAAGTTTAGTTTAAGGGAACAGTAACTGGTGCTGGTAACCTGTAGCATGTCACCAGAGAGATACCACAACCTGCCACCTCCTGCAGACCCCTGGGGAGGATTTACACCCGCACGGTTGTACAACAGCTACAGCCACCCAGCTCTGTGCAGTACAGGCAGCAGGGTGGTGCTGATCAGCACACTGTGGGACACGGGGCAAGCACACAAGAAGCTTCATTTTACATCACTTGGCATCATTTATTCCTGGAGACGCAGGCGAGGCAGCCTGGATGCTCCAGCCTCCTGAACTGCTGGTCCTTAGGGCCCTATGAAGCAGCTCTTACATTTCGCACTAATCTCTTTTTTTTTTTAATACTTTTTTTTTTTCCCCTAGTACTATACATTTTAAAGAGATGCCATATGGCACTCCAAACAGACAAATCATACGGTGTTTTGCCCTCTTCTTTCTAATTCAGTTGGCTTTACATTTCTCAAGTTGCATTCCCAGTTGATGAACAACGTCCTTAACCTCTTCAAGTGGTCCTGGACGTCCACTAGACATAGACCAACGTGACACTTGTGCTGACTTCTAACATATAAGGGGTGTCAACAGCCTTTACTGTCACTCACTTCAGCAGGTGATTTGCATCTAAGCATACTATCAGGGCCTCTATTCCATCACCTAAGAGTCAACTGAAAACGGAGCACAGCTATTACTGAGCTACAAAAGAGCTTTTCCTTCCCTGGCATCCAGCTCTCAGGCAGAAGGCACGGTGTGAAATGGCTCTGACTACAGAAGTAGATTTAAAACCTGGAACACAAAGTGCACTTTTTTTTTACTGATGACACCCTATCCGTATTCATTTTTCTTTCAAAAGGAGGTGAGTAACCACGGGCTCTGTGTAAGCCTTTTTCTTTTTTCTTTTTTTTTTTTTTAATTGTCTAAGGAACAGAGCTGCGCTGGGTTTATGAAAGTTAAAGTTCCTTTTTCATAGGGCTAATTTATGTTTCCTAAAAAAGAGGGTGCGGTACAGAGAGGCATTTCATTTATTGGGAATTTCACAGATGATCACAGAACCCTCTTGCCACATTAGAGAGGGTAGGAAATTAAAGGAAAAGCTTGAATTCACTATCCTTTTTTTCTTCCCCCCACTTGATGTACAAAACAAGCCTGTTGTATATTTTGAGAATAAAAATGGCATTGCTGTCCTGTCCACTCGATACTTAGCACTGCAAAACACCACACAAAAGCCTGGCGCCCGCTTGTGCCTGCCCACGTTTATCCACAGAAGCAAGACAGAAGAATACATGCAGAAGCATCCCTTGCATAGCAAAATAATCGTAAATGCTCATCTCGAGAAGTGACTGGATACAAAAGCAATCGCGAGTGTTTATGCAGTACAAACACGGAGGTGAAGTTAAAACATCTTTGAAAATCTGACCCATATTATCAGCAGTAATAAGTAAATCCTCCCTCTAAAGATAAAAGAGAAAGTAGCCTCATTATTTAGTCAGACCTTCACACCACGAAGACCCAAACACAGAGAGGTTATCAAAATGCCCTTAGAATAATAAAATCAAGCACTGACAGACCAAGAGGCAAAGTTTTAAAGTGGAGGCCCCCTGAGAAGGTTCTGCTTTCCTCTCAGAGGCTGCCTGCTCTGATTACCACATCTGAACGCCGGCGGAGATACAGGCCTGACAGTCATTAGTGGAGAATCTTGTCCTAGCGAGAACATCATTGGAATTATGTCAATTAACACCAGCTGAGGACATGGCCTGCCGTTTTGAAATACAGCAAAGCCATAAAGACATTCGTAAAGTTTAAAAGTCTGAACTGCAGATGGTTCAAGTAGGATGTCTGTGAGGGTGTCTATCACCCAAGGATGGCACGTTGTCTATGACCCCAGGCCTACACATTGTCTATCACCCAAGGACAGCACATTGTCCATGACCCGAGGCCCACACGTTGTCCATGACCCCAGGCCTACATATTTTCTATGACCCAAGGAAGGCACGTTGTCCATGACCCCAAGCCCACACGTTGTCCACGACCCCAAGCCCACATGTTGTGTACAACCCCAGGCCCACACATTGCCCACCTTCCACAGAACCAAGCAGATGAGCTGAAACGTCTTGGTGATTTTTGCAGTTTTAGCCTCATACAGGTGACACGCCAGAAGGGCAGGGTAAAGGCGAGGGACACGGCGTGCCGCTGGTTATGAGAAAGCATTCCCCTGAAATTTTAAGATCTGCTTCTTCTCCTTCCTTTAAATATCTTTCCAGCAACCCTCATGGCAGAAGTGACCAGAAGAACTTCACCACAGGACCCGCACACACTATGTTTTTCATGGAGTGGCGTGACAAGCAATACCAGTAAGTGCAGCCCAAGCAGTTTCGCTGGCACCAATGGCTGGATGGATGTGAAGCCAAAAGGACATATTTCTAAAAGAAATTCTAACTGTCTTTATGGGCTACAGCAACTATTGTCTTCTCATGAATGACTCTGGAGACCAGTATTCAAAATGTGATCCCTTTAAAAATGTATCGTTATAAATACGTAGTTGACAAGTAAGATGAAGAAAAACTAAAATTTGCAGTCTTACCCGGCTTTTAAAAGCTACAAATATCTTTACTTTCCCCTGAGAAAATATTAGCCTTTTTCAGGTTTATTAGGGAGTGTTATCAGTCCTCTCTCTAGTGACTTCTGACCAAAAAATCTAGAAAACCATTTAGTCTCGATTACCTCCTATTTGGTAACAAACACAGAGAGTTTCCAAGGCAGCCAATATTCCTGTGTTTCATATTTAGAATTTTGAATTAATGTATTTTGTTTTAATTAGAAGCTATCTGCAACTCGAAATGAGACCACCTATTCACACGTCTAAATGTAGACTTAAATGTCCTGCATCTGAGAGTCAGGGTCTGCCTGCACCGAAATTGATCTAAAATAATTTGTTCATGATACGTACAGAGGCCCTGAAGTGCTTTTTGGTGCTAGCAGAGGTGGTTTGGATTTCACCTGGCATCATCTGCTATTCAGAAAATACCCAGAATGTCTTCTAAAATTTTTTATAACTGCTCATGTTCACTTGTTCTTGATACAAATTCAAAAAAACAAACAAAATTACAGTTAAAAAGACAACAAAAAAAATTCAGATCACCATTTAGATAAATCAACAAATATTTAATGCCAGGAATTTTTGATTATCTAGTGCTGATTTTGCCCACACCAAATTGAAACTGTCCAGGAGCTTCCCAGACAGGAACACTCAATAGCATTTCTATATTTAGGTGTTCATCCCAATTTTGAGAAGCTGCACTTCTTAAGTTTTTTCCTCGCTTACCACGCAGTTCAGTTCAAGCTCTGTTAAATCTATAAAAATCAATATTGAGTATATGTATTACGTGACAGTTCCATCTAGAACTATCTGGTATAGAATATGGGCCAGATACAATAGAGCAGCCAAGCACATGTAATTTACCCAACAAATCTAAAGCACTTCCACATTGATTTTTGCAGTTTTGTAGCCCCTAGTCACAGAGAGGAGAAAAAATGGCTTACTCATAGAGTGTGCCAGTACTTGGGGCTACAGCATGTTTATCTTAGAGCCTCCGATTGGGGTTGTCTTTTTGTTACCTTTGTTGATGGATTTTTTTAGGTCATTTAATGTGGTTCTTCTTTTGGGAAAAAAACAAAACAAAACAAAACAAAAAAAAATCTACTTCCACGGCAAGAAAATAAAATGGATTTTTTAAATTGTTCTGATCTGTTGATGACTTTTCCCAAACTTCCAGTGTCCAGATGGAATATTGCAACATTTTAACAGTTCCTAAAGGCAATTATCTTAAACAAGTATGAATAGAAAATTGGACCTAAGTAAGAGGATAAGCTTTCAACAATGTATTAATGTACATCACACAGTAACTCGCACAGAGTGACACCAAAAACATATCTGAGAATACAATTACAATCTAAAAAGACATTTTGGAAATGGCACGCACACGTATCTGTGTAGCATAAGGTATCTATATATATGGTTCATCATTATATTTTTGTTTTCAGAACCTAAAAGGATGTTACTTACATATTTATCTGCATTGCTTTATGCTTTTCATTCAGAAAAAAATAAATGGGTGGAATTCTCCACATATATTAACATAATATTCTATTAATCAAGACCTGCTACATTAACCCATATAATTTTTTGTAAAATGTAAATTCAGCCACAGATGCTATCAGCATTTGGACCTAGGTGGTGGGCTAGAACTAAAAAGTTGAAACCCTACAGGATTTAAGCATGTTGCATGTCTAGAGCTTTTTTCCTGTTTTATTTACTCATAAGTATCATTAATACCAAAGATCAACAACCTCTGGTGCCATGTGTGCCACTCTCTCTCTTCAAGTCTTTAGTGGTTGCATGCTTATCTATTTCAGTCAAATGTATTTCTTATCGGAAAAAAAAAAAAAAAAAATAAGAAAAAAAAGAGTGAGCAACCTGACAATATAGCGTTATCAAATTTTTTCAGCTGAGACCCACATGTCATTCAGCATTCAGACATGCTTGTGCTTGATTGATGGATGGGTTTGTGACAAATAAAACTCGGATCAAGAGCTTTGCACCTTTTCCCCCATCAGGAACCAGAGTAAAGCATAACTCTGTAACAATGGTGGGATTAGGGATGCATTAGCTCTCCATCGACCAAAACCATCCATTCCCATCAATACTTTGCACTTAATAACCTGAAGCTATGATAAGAAAACAAAAGAAGGAGAAAGGGACAGGAGAAAACAAATCAATAGAAGAAGGGAATGTCTGAAAGATGCACTGTCCAAATGAAGAAAAATTTTTGCTGAATTGCTGGGATAATGTCCCTTGACAAGGGAACAATGTACTGTCAGGGTTTATCAGCCAGGAGCCCAATTGGCACAGCGTTAAGCACAGGTTTGGCATCTGAGTGGTGGCACTTACTGTGGATGGAAAATACATAACGCCAACATGCAGATAACAACCACTCATATTTGTTTGGGATTAGCAGTTTGGATCCCATAAGGAGCACAGTTACACTTCTCGGTGTCCTGGAACAGACGCCGCCAACACAAGGACTCATCCTGTCCCCCTTGAACTTGAGCGCTGCTGGGCCGGTGTTTTCCACTAAAACTTTGTTAAAAATAGTACTAATTTCTACTTGCAATTATATATTTTCTCTCTTTACTATTAATTAATATCTTATCTGCTCTTACAAACTGACCTGAAAGACCAGGAATGGTTTTAGGTGCTAAAAGGTCAATAGATTACATGTAGCTTCTCGCCTTGTTCTGCAATCTAGGAACTAAGACTAAGACTAGGAGCAAAAGAAAACCACTAATTAATCTCTTCTCCTCCTCAGGATTAAAGTTAGAGAAAATACACTTCTTAAAACATTTCCAGCTTTCTCAGGAAGATTAAGAATCTGTTAAGTTTATCGAATACATCTTAATATAGAAACTGCTCCCTTTTTTGCAGGAGACTCTGCTTGAGCTTGCTGCTGTGGGGAGCGAAGCTGGGAAGTAAGTTTCTTCAAGGCTGTACTTCTCGTGCTGAAGAAGGAAAGATCTGGTGATTTTCTTCTTTCAAGATCCAGAAAGAAAGGGCACCTTCAGCACACAACCCCAAGTGCCCAAGGCCAGCACTGGATGCTGAATTCCCTGCCCTGGACCTGAGCCTGGTGCAACATGTCTATGCTTATCATCTCTGAACAGTTTTGTCCTTCTTCCCCCTAATATGTCACAGTTTTATTTCATGATGTCCATTTATTCTAATTAAATACTCTCAGACTGAAAGTCAACAAAGAGCAGGTGAGCAGGAAGGGTGTTGATCAGCGTTGCTGACATTCACTGTTTCACTCAATGAGACCAGGCACCTTCAGCTAAATCTCTGATATACAGGAAGAAGTCCTAATAGCCAAGATACTAAATGATGTTACCTAAGTTCTAACTTCACAAACAGCAACAGAAAATATTCTAAAACGCCTCCTCCATAAGAAGTTTTTCAAAACCACTGACAATTACAAGATTCTACTTGCTCTATCGACTTAGGTATGTTTAAGTATCTCCACATTAGCCACCTAATTGTCAACGTGTACTAGAAGGGATGGAAAAACCAGCTCAACGGTCAAAGCCCAGGGCGACAGAAGACACACTGGGTGCCACAGTCCTCCCATGTCACATATGAAAAGTCCTGAAGCGCCAGCACCCTTGTATGTAAATGCTAATTATGATTTACAGCTTCAGCTGTGCCCATTGCCTTGCCGCGACCACAGGATGTTCTACAAAGTAGAACCAATAATGAATTAAAGGCAACGCCAGGAGGAACAAGCATCTTCCTAGAAGTCAATACGCTCTTTATAACTTCCTTGATGACTACACGAAGTTACTGAAAGGGTATGGAATTAAGTAAAAAGCGCCACAACGGCTCACGGAGAAGGCAAAGCGCATTCACGTGAAGCGAGATGAGAGGGGCAGCAGGCAGAGGGGTATTTTCAAGAGATGCCAGAGGGTACTCCAAGAAAAGAAGAGAAAGGATAACCGTGAAAGGAAATAGCCAACAGTGAATTTTTCAATTCAGTATATGTGACAGAAGCAGAGTCAAATGGAGCATAACATGCAAGTTTACATAAGTAAAGGATGGAAATAAATTTATAAAATAGCCAAGAACTACAAAGAACATGAAAAACCAGAAGCTTTTCAGACAGCAAACCCTTCCTTTTTTTTTTCTTTTTCTTTTTTTTTGATGCTGCTCTTATCATTTCAGAGTTACGTTAAAAAATGGAAAACAGTGTTACTCCCCTGTTGGTAGTTGTTCTCCATGGAGTCACCACCACAAACTCCCAGCTATTTGGGTAATATTGTCACTGTCAAAAAGGCTGTAACATACTTGGATGAGCCACCTGATATTCACCGTGGTGCAAGTCACCCTGACTGTGACAACACAACCCCTGACACAGAAATGCACGTCTCCTGGAAACCTCACTGGCTTTTAGTAGCAGGTTTGTCCACATGGAGCTAACACAGGCCCTCAGTCCTGCCAAAAGGGCAAAAAATGTTAACCTGGGAGGCAGATGAGTGATCCACCATCACACACATTTCATGGTGGAAGAAATTATTTCAATACTGTGATATAAAATAGGGCTCACTCTGATAACAGTTCATTAGTAGAAAGGTGAAGTGTTAAAGGAACCCCTTCTATTTAATTTCCTTACAATTCTGAACTGCCTAAATGTACTGCTCTTCTCTTAAAATTGCCAAAAACCTCTTTGTACTGAAAGGATCCAGATAATCTGGAGCCTCTCACTTACATACAGTCTTAAGGATAACTGCCAAGAAGTAAAATATATCAAAAGATACACTTGAGAAGTTTTCCAAACCAGGAGCTTTCCGTTCCACAAATAAACAACATCAATTTGGCCAGCCCGCATCCTGGCACCCACACACAATAAACAAGTGAGTATCTGCTTTAAGTGCAAATCTCCAAGCTGCTTTAACTACAGAGCAGCCCGAGCACTTCCATAATTAACTACTTATTTATTTCATAGCAGGAAATAATAATGATCTAATCGAGATACCATCAGTTCCAATCAGGCAGTTATTTCCTAACTAATTTCAGGAAGAGAATGAATGAGTGAGATTGAATAATAAAGACCAAGTTGCACAGTGAGCTGTACGGTGTACAAGGGGGAGCTACTTCTAGCACAGAGCCCAGGGGCAGGACTTCCAGATACTTCAGGAACCACCGCTCTTGAACAATTTTAATCTAGATCTACAGATCAATTTTTCTTATTTTTTCTTATATCTCTCTTTAGAATATAGTTGACCGGGCCAGGCAAGTTTTCTTGCCCTCAGTAGTTCCAACACTTTTTTTTTTTTAATTCCTGTTTAAATTTATTTGGCTTCATATTCTATAAGGACATAAGTAGATGTTTCTAAATCCATGATTTGTCTCTTTTCTTAACGTGTCCATATAATATTCCTCACTCTTAGCATCATTGCCCTCTAAATCTAGATCTTAGCCCAGGTCTACAAGACACTTGCCAAAGAATTTTCATAAAGGTTTTCTAATTCTAATCATTTCTGGTCAAGTTGTTGAACTGTGAGAAAACAACCCCCAAATTTTTGCTTGATTTTTTTTTTCTCCTTCAATAAGGTCATAATATCCCTTTCAAAAACAACCACCTTGTGTCAACGCTGCAAGCTGAGCTGCGTTCTCAGGGATTCAATGAGAGAGACCAGTGATTTGTGATGCTTTAACCTCCAGAAATAGAAGTTCAGGTACCAAATACAATGCTTAAAATAAGCGTTGGTGTCATTAATATAAACATCTGACCTTGATCAGTGACTCACTTAAATACCTTCCCTATTTTACTTATAAAACCGTGGCTTCCGAATGACTTCAGCTCTCCTCTAAGTTTCATAACATGCAGAGTATTTACCAAAAATTCATTTTTTTCCCCCAGCTACATATCTCCTTGTATTTATCTATACAAGAAAATTGCGGGAAGTCACAATCAGCAACTCACGTCTTAATTGCATGGCCATGCATGGGTAATTCCTCTTTGTTCAACTCTTCCCAAACACCCCAAGAAATAATTCCGTGGAAGTTGGAAAGTCAATATATTTATATTCAAACATTCTGTGTATGCCTTGTAAGGCAGATCATTAAAATTTCTGCCTCGTGATCAAAAGGCAAAATCCAAAACAACGTTTGGATGGTCGCAAGGAGGTCCACCACGTTATGAAGTATTTGGCAGCGAGATCTTCAGGTCTTCATTTTGGAATCAATTCTTTTTTTCTTTGGTGGAACTAAACACATATGCTCCAGAGAGTTTGCCCAACTTCTGAAGGACATGTGCCTATAATAGGCCTTTCTCATCTCTGTCTTGTTAACAAGTATATAAATAAGAGAAGGCTTCAGTAATTGGCTCAGAGTTACTAATGAATTAATTAACTTCAGTCTATTTTACCTAACCTTTAATAATAAGAATCTTTTTTTGGTCTACCAATAGGTCTGACAGGCTGAAAAAACAGACATGCAGCAAAGCTCTTGAAAATTAATGAGAAACGAGGAAAGAATCAATGTACATTCTGCTTGCAGAGAACTGACACAAAAAAGACACAATAAACCATGAACAAACACAGTCAGTTTAAAAAATAGGTTAGAAAAAGTGGGCAAATTCAATTATAGAAGTAATTAGAAGATATAGGGCAAGGCTGCCTTTTGGGACTGTGCCAGAAAACATGAATTAATAAGAGTGAATAGAAAGCGCCCATGTAGTAATTAAGAGGCAATCACCTATGGCAATGAATACCTGAAAACAGGCTGCAAACTATTAATTCAGTGATCAAAAATATTTTTAGATGATTAATATGGCAAATTTGTTTTAAAAGACTAATTTCTGAAAAGATATCAAGACAATAGAACATTATTTGTTCCTCTGGCATTTATATAGCTAATTAAATTTTATAATTTGCAACAACATTAAGCATTATCTGAAAACAGTAAAAGCAATATTTCCTCCAGTAATTCTTTATTATAGTGTCTTCAAAATCAATAAGTTAAGACTAACTGAACTTTCTTTAAAGAAAATTCAAGCGCCTGGAGCCGATTGCTTCGTTTATTTGAGTGATTTTTGTTGTTGTTGTTTATTAAAAAGACACCATGCGTGAATTTTACATCATCCTTTTCAGCTACTTTAGATTATTTCAGTACCTGTTTCCGTTATAATTCGCAGAGTTATAAACAAAATTCTTTGATACTCAAATAAGCCATCACATTAAGATGTTAATACGTGGCCAAGAGAGACTTTTCTTCATTAGAGCACGTCCCTCTCCTTCAGATACCAAGCAATGAGAGTTACAGTAAAGGTGTGCGACATCAGACATCAACAACAACAATTATCTAAAAATCTGCTGAGAAAATCTCTCAAAGTAATTTATTCTTTTAGGAAATCAAGTAAGGGCTAATTTTTTTTTTCTCCCCCCCCCAAAGATGCTCCCCAGGTCATTACAAAAGTGAACATAAAGCAGGCACAATCTGCAAGAATTTGCTGTTGGCAGCAAAAATTCAGAAAAAGAGTCCAACCCATCAAGCAATTCTATGTGGAAATCTTGTGTGTGCGAAGTCAAACCACAGAAGCAGCTTTACAATACCAATAACTTCACTGTAGCTATATTAAACCACAGATTAATATCTCCAACTTCATTATTTTTCACTACCATTCCTAAGAATTCTAAAAAAAAAACACCCCAGAAGCCAGGCTGGATGAGGCTTGGAGCAACCTGGGCTGGTGGGAGGTGTCCCTGCCCAGGGCAGGGGGGTTGGAACTGGATGATCTTTAAGGTCCCTTCCAACTCTGACTGTTCTATGATTCTAGATGTTTCTAGACTAATACTGACCAGGAACGAGTATTCCATTCTATTTGCATTGCTGCAGAAAGGCAGAATTGGCCTAAGGGCTGTTGGCAACTAACGCATGCCTTGAAGCATTAAGATCTACATTTTTTTTTTTTTTTACTTTCTAGCATAATTTTAAATAGCATTTACTCTTGCAATTCAGAAATATTATAAGAACTATAAGCAATGTAAGAAAGGGCCTAAGTAGTAGAGATAGCCAAAATTGTCTGTGCTAAATTAAACGCAAATTTCATGGTTCAAAAGTCTGCCCTGATCTCAAACTTCCTCCACCCTAATTTTCTCCATAGGAAGGATTGCGGATTGAGGAGTAGCAAAGGGACTGAAGGGGAAAGGAGTAAAAAAAACTACCAAAAATAAAACAGTGAGAGGAAATTAATTGAAACAACTAAAGGAACACAATCATAAAAAAAAAAAACAACAAAGCAATCAGACAGATGTTACTTAAAAATAAGTGACATTTATTTCCAGACTAAGTTGCTCACCTGTGTCAGTATATTTGCAGATTTAGGGCGAGTATGTCCCCTCAATACAATCTCAAGGCTTCCTCTTTCAGTTAGAAAAACTTAGAAAAAATTGAATTTCCTTTGAAAAACACACAGCTGAAAGCTATGGGTAAAGGAAGTTGGTGAACTCACACTGGTTTTGTGAATGCTTCAAAATGAAACACAGTTTGAGACATCGCTCTCACACCTTTAACTCCAGGCAGCCTCTGTGGGTCTCCTAACAGGTTGTTTTCTGCCACGGTGCTCAGGCAGAAAATAAAGCAGAACGTGCTGTACCAGGAGTAAGAGAGGAGTTTATAACACTGCTGGTAAGAGCAGTCCCTAAGGAGCAGAAGGGATGTTGAGTTGCAGAGATGCTCTTTGAAAAGAAGAGCTGAATCATCTACAGTCTGGTACAGGATGGAGGTACCCGGTGGCCTGATGGCACCTGAGCACCTCTGCCTAGCTTGGTCCCCCTCTCCTGGGACCAAACCTTCAGTCCCTCGTCACAGGTATGGAAGCACGCCACGAGAAGAGCCTCTAGATGGGATTTGGAGCTTTCGACCCTCCACATCAATTCATTAATCAGGAATAACAAGACGATAGCAGCTGCTTTCCATGCACCCATCCATGGGAGCAGCACAGCTACCCAGATCCATCACCCAGTGTCAGGGACCCAGCTTGGTCTCCTTGTGATACCTTTCTAATTAATAGAGACAGGGAGGGTCCCGTGGAGTTCAGCTCACAGGAGGATCCTAATTAAGATGCTCTTCAATGCCCAAATAAGGAGACTTTCTCTCTCCGTAGATGCCCAGAAAAAGTCTAAAGGATCTAATGAGACTCAACTGGACAAGTGAGGCACCTTGTGAACACTTCTATGTGCCTCATTTCTTAAGCAGTAGCACTCCGTTCCTCTAACTACCTGATCCAGTTTTCTGGATCTGCCTGAGTATTTTTTAAAATCTGTTGCTGCATGAGTCAGATTTCACTCCTCTGCCTCCGAATGACTGGAACTGAGAAGCTGCACAACACAAACCCGTTTCTCTCCTGACTTTCTTTAGAACTTCCTAGTCAATGTCTCTGTTCCTGATGAGTTCTTACAGCTTGGTTTGTCCATTTGTTCTACAAACTATTTATGGACACTCCAATTTGAAACAAATCCTAAAATTCCATAAATTAAGATTCTAAGATCTTTTCTGAGTGCTTTTTCCATGCCTTGAGCATCTTACAGACTTTCTGGTAGTAACCATACTCCTGATGTGCTTGGAAAAAAAATATCAAAAGGCTCTTATGACTTTTTATTCCTTTTGTAACTTGTTTCTCAACTTCTTTTGGAGATTGGTAAATTACTTGTTACCTAGATCGACTCCAAACTCTGGTTTAATGAGCAGCCTTTAAATTAATACACCAGAGGAGGTGCAACTTCATGGTAGGCTTAACCTTGCCCAGCTCTGAGTGACCACCTAACCAAAAGCCACCTTCCCACCCCCAAGCCACATGTTCCCTCCAGCTGTCACATTCTGACATGGGTGCTCAGTTAAATTAATGAGCTGATAGGGTTGAAAATTAACCCTTGTAAGAAACTACTTAGTTTTTTCTAACCACACAGTCCCACAGCACTTTGCTGTGACAGGGAGAAGCGGAGACAGAAATAAAGCTCCGGGTATAATCAGTGTTTTTCATATCAGGGAATATTTACTTTAACTTAAAATTTAAACCCATATCTAGGGTTAGGGGGACAAACCTGGACCATGGGCCAGAAAGGAGGGGGTGAGTGGGAGTGGAGAAGTGGAGACACCTAAGAATGCTTCCAAATCCAGCTTTTCATCCAACTACACACCGAGCATAATGCAGAATTCTGACACTCAGGAGCTTAAGATAATCAATTACAATAATCAAACTTAAGCCTTTTCTAAAGGGGTATTTAGGAAAACTTGCAGGGTGTATTTTCCCTGCCCAGTGAAGTTATGTCTTGATTTTCAGATTTAGAAGTTAATTTATCGGAAGAGTAGGAGGGAAGAAAAATCAGGGGCTGGGGAACTTTCAATACCTTTACTTAAATACAGAGAGCTTGGGGGGTACTTAATCCCTGTCCCGCGCTTCTGTCATCAGCTAAACATCGCTCCCCATCGTGCACACAAGAAGGGCAAAGCTGACCCAGCAGATCGAGATGAAAAGATTAGAAGCAGAAATTAAAGTCTCCTGGAGAGATTGTTCAGCTATTATATACTGATAAATTTTTCATAGATTTCCCCTCATTTTTAAAAATCGTATTAATCTGAACTCGGGAGCTTCAAAAACATGCCTCTGATTGTCTGTATTTCCCTCTGATTGCCAACAAGGTGCACTGTGGAAGACAGACTCCTGATCTCAGCTGGAGAGGACGATAAATGCAAAAAGAACACAGATATTTCAGTATTCAAACTATTTGCCCAGATTCCAATCTGTCCTTCATTTGGATATGAAGAAGTGGTGTGAGCTCAGGGCAGAAATGAATTGGTTTCCTAAGAATGTAACATGGCCATACTGGGTGAGATCACCTGGGCCAGACGAGGTTCACGTGTGTTTCTAACCTCTACAGATTTCTCTTTTGGGAACTTGTTCAAGCTTTTCTTGAACCCATGTAAGTTTAAACTCTAACAGTACCCCCTGGCTGCTTAATTATGTCTAAATATCTTATTTTGTTTCTTTTCCAGCTGCTATATCCATCACCTGCCTTAATTTCTTCTCCTGACAAAGACTGTGCCCAAACCATGTTTAGGCTTTATTTCTATTTAATGGAGATCTCTCTGTTCCTGTGACCACCCTTGTTGCCCTTCTTTGAATCTTTTGAAAAAGTAGGGGCAGGCAATATGCAAGATGTGGGTGCTGCAGAGATTTATACACTGGCATAAGTATTCCGTACTTATCTTCTATCCTCTTCCTGCATATTCCTAACATTCATTGAATGCCTCTAACAACTAAGCAGGTTCTTTCATGGGCCTGTCTTCTATAATCCCAAAATCTCATTCCTTGGTGGTAAAATGACCGAAAGCCCATAATTTTATTTATGAAGTTTTGATGATTTCATCACTTTAACTCTTACCCAAATCGAATTTCAGGGGGTAATTTAAGGACTACCCACTGAGTTTCTTAAGATCCTCCAGCTAGTCCTAAGTGGCCTCATCTTTATTGTCCTGAAAAACCTGGTACCACCAACAGACTGCCACCTCGTTACTCGCCCTCCTTCCACTTTCCTGATGAACCAAAGAAGGAAGTTTCTCCATCTGCAGGCGTAACCTCCTCTTTCAAACTGAGATCCCAAGGTTTCTTTCCCCACAGCGCTGCCTCCTTCGTGTCATCCTGACAACTCCTCAGCTAGAGAGACACCAGCCAGTTTTGAGACTCCACATCTTGTAACAACACCCGAGTATTTTGGGCTCTGATGGACGCAAGGCACGAGACAACAAGGTTTTCAAATCACCTCTCTTAGAAGGATGCCAGTCAGAACTTGCTGGTTTTCTTGGCACCGCACACACAACGCCGCACTTAGAAACTAATTCTCTTCTCGGTTCAACATCCGAGGTCAGTGGCAAACACAGCTTTGAAAGAAGGGTACATTTGAATCCACTCTTCTTGTCAGATGAATAACTACAGCAAAGTGATGCATCTTTAACAAAACCCCCTAATAAAGGTTTTAAAGTATGGTGATCATGGGAATTAGCTTGGGAGAACATGCAAAGTGCGGGTCCAACTTAATCTAATTAGGGTTCTAACAGACAGAAGTTAACACTCCTCCTGGCAGAAGTTGGATAAATTAAATATTCTTCCAAAGAAAGAAAAAAGGAAATTTTAAAGTGTTCTGGAAAGTTTGGAACTGAACGTTTTTTAGTTGTAGCACAGTGTTTCTGAATTTCTAAAAACAACTTCTTGAAGATTTTTAGCCAGGAAGTTAGAGAAATTAATGTATGAAAACACCATTTTAATAATGACAAATTATTAAGATCTCTGATATTGTGTTTCCAATTAAAAGAAGAATGCACAAAAGATAAAATGAAAACATAAAAGGTGCTGTTTCGCTGAAGTATCTAGGTCTGCCTTTGAGGTATTTGGCAGAACAGCTACACGGATGGTGAATGAAATCTCTCAGGTTTATATTTACAGATAGATAGAACCTCACAGAAGCCAAGGGTCACTTTTTCCTTCCTCTAGTCAGTGCCAACAGAACACAAGCCAGAACCACTTTTTATCTATCTCCTCAACTCAGAGAAAATTTCTAACCAGTAGGGGCTGGATGAGAGCAAGGAATTCTACACTGAGTAAGCAGAAGAATGAAACAATTTGGAAGAGGGAAAATCTGCAGGATTGAACTGAGAAGATAATTACAATTACAGAAGGAAAGAACAATCAGTTATGCAACTATTCACAGAGGGTAAATGAAAAAATTAGGAATTATTCTAGGAAGGGACAAAACCAAAGGGTGGCAGAGGCCACCTCTACAATTCATACAACGCCCTCATAACACCACCAATGAATTGTAGAAAAAAATGGTCCTCAAGGAACTTTGGGTGGTCATGTCATCTGCTGCTTCTCAGCTTGGAATCAGCCCAAGCAACATGGAAGATATCAGAAGATAACTCAAGAAAAATTGCAAATTATCCACATTGTTTTGTAATTTACATTATTTGTGCCAGCCATCTCCTCACAGCTGATTTTTTTTTTTTTAAAGTAAAATGTTATATATTGCAGGTATTAGGTACCTCTTCATTTTCAGCCTTATTTGTCACTATCATCCCTTTCTCCTGCTGACCTACTCCTTGGTATTCCAAGCATATTCCTTGGGTAAAGAGCCCGTCATCCCCTGCAATGGCCTGGTTTCTGCTTGTGCCTTTGGTACCTGCCCTTTGAGAAACTGCTATCACCGTGTCTTTACTAGTTATTTTTCCCTTCCCCTTTATGAGATGGTTTTGACTGGTTTCATCAGTCATTTAATATGAAAGGCCAATTGATTAGATCTCTATAAAGTCCCACGAAATCCATTGATCCAATCTCTTATTTCTTAACGCTCACCACATCCCACCAACAGCCACTGCTCACTCCTTCCAGAGCCTGCCACAAGACTCGGGACAGCAGTTTCTCAATGGCATAAAGGAATCGGGTACTTCATTCCCATGGAATTTTATCTAAGTCATAGCTGAACTGAAAGTCAGTGAGGACAGGGAGCATAAAACCCTGTTATATGTCTAAAACCCTCTTGCAGCTGCTTTTCCCACCCTGAGGAGGATATGTCATGCAAAGGAAACATTTCCAAGAGCAGGAAAGCTGGTAGATCACAGCTCAGGCAATAGGCTTGACCTCTTGTTCTCTCCCATGCTACAAAACCTCTGTGATTTTCTACTAGTACCTTCAGCCTGACTCATTTCCCAAATCCATGGACCCAGCAGTCAGTCGCCAGGTGCATTTAACCACAGAGGAAGGACAAAAGCAGTGACCACCAAGAGCAGAACCAACAAAACTGGAGACCAGCTCCCTGAGCACCTCAGGCTTTCACTGAAGCTCCTCAGCACACCAGGGCTGAGATCTGCTCCCAGGTGCATAAAAACCTAACATGAGCCAATCCACACCACAGCTACATGCTCCTGACCTTCCTGATTAGGATGAGTTTGTTGCTGGTGAGGGATTTTTTAGTTTATTTTTTTTCCCCTCATAAGCTCAGAAAACAGAAATTGAGAAGACAAGAACAGATGTTTCCTGATGTTATAGATGGTACTATATATACATTATATATATATGAAATATAGTTCTTATATGTTATCTCCATAACTTCATTTCTGGCCCAGAGCCACCTCCCAGCTGAGCTCGACTAACGTACTGCCTGATTTTCCAGAACTGCAATGAAACCAAGAACGGAGCCAAACTTCTTCAGCAGGGTGACAGCCCATTACCGCCAGGGCTCAAGAGCCAGACTGCTGTCGGGGTTAAGGATGAAGGTCTGACCACCATCCCACCCAAACCAGAGAACTGCAATATTGATGGCAGTAAGAACAGTTCCTGCAACTGATAAGTTTAGTCCAAAATTCATTTTGTGGAGGTGGCAGTTACCAAGAGGTGAAGGACAATCTAAAAAGCGTGAAGTCCAGAAAGCAGCTATGAACTTGTCACCACTGAAAAAAGCTGTTGCAAGGCATTGAGGGGGGAGAGCTTAAACATGTTCCCAACAAGCTGCCAGAGCAGTAACTCACACCAAGACATACTCTTGTCACTCAGTCCTTCTATGCCTCAGTTTTCTCCTATGAAAAATGACACCTTGAAACTTTAATTATAGGTAAATATTTAATAGGCATAGAGGGAAAACATATTTGGAGAGAAAGAAGAAAACACTTTTATAGAACTAAGATTATTCTATGGTAGAAAAGGGATGAAAGTGAGAAACAGGTCTTGATCTCCTTGAAAATAACTTCACAAACAACTTGACCCAGCGATTCCCTGTCAAAGCTCATTGCCCAACCACCTGAAGGCTGCAATACCATGACTGAACAGTTAAATGAAGATGGTCCCTGTTCATTGTCAAATTTTCTTGGTCACTGAAGACAAACAGAACTAAGCACAATGGAAGAAGTTCAACTAACGTGCATTTGGAGTGTGTATTGCTCAGTGCTATCTGTGAAACTACAAGTGGTGAAAAATTTCAACTGCTCTTTTGCCTTTGAAAAACAATTCTTTAGGCCAAGACACAATTACTTATAATTTTCTTTTCCCCTGCAGTTGAATAAACAAATAAACAAACAAGAAATCAGCAGATATTAATATATGGATGTGCAATTCCTGTCTAAAGCATCACCAAATGCATCCTTGGACAACACGTTTCTGGGTAACCACACTGGATTTTGATCTGCGCTATGTGGTCATCGTCCTGGTGTAATAACCACCACACTCCCCTCATTTCCCACGTATTCTATCACAAGATCTACAAGAGAAGCCACTAATTTGTTGCTCTTTGTAGACCTCCAGTGCAAATGACCCATTATGGAATCCAACAGCACCACTGGCATCTTTAGAGAAAGCTCTTCCTCTTTCTAGCCAAAGAAAGCCATTGAATGACAGCCATCAGTCACCTGGGGAAGAGGAGCGGTAAATACAAACCCAAGAGGTATCTGATTGAAGCGGGCAAGGTGCTAGCCTTGTCCCCACATTTACAGCCCCTGCTACTGTCCCTCTTGCCGTTAGTACGGCCAAAGAAGACTTCACTGCTGAATGGAATATTCTGCTACCATGTGCCTAAAGCGAACTTCAGGGACTCCCACAGAGAGCGGAGAAAAACCACAGCACAAACTCTGAATGTGCATTTTGTAATATTTCATGTACACACAGGAAGATTAGATCGCACATTTCCTTTTTTTTCCAGCTACAAAAGCCAACATCCCAAGCGCGCAGCTACCCAAGCATAACCCACAAACTGCTGACTCGCAGGAAAACAAAAACTCTCGCAAACAAAACACCGCGGTTATGGTTGAGCGCCCGATGTTCCTATTACTTTGGCAACTGCTTCCAGAGCTATCTAATTATACTGCATTTTAGTTTGGAACAAGATTTGACTGAGCACTGTCTTCATATACTCAGCAGAGTCACCAGCTTTCCTGGAAATAACAGTCTCGAATTTTTATTTGGCACAACCAGCTCTTCTTCTAAACTTCTGTCAAACTTATTGCAGATTTTTGGTCCCTCTTAGGATAGCAGGAAATCTCAGCTACAGACTCAGCGATAACCCTTTAAAATGAGCCGGATACATATGAAAAGCCCCGACTCCTGTGTGTTACTTTTGAATTACAATTTTTGTCTCATTATTAATTCTTATCTTACAATACCAGATATTTAACAAGTTTACATATACGTCATCATTCATTAAACCTAGCAATATCAAAAGCGATGATTTTTATGATGAATTTATTAGGGAGCTTAACTAATTACATTTTACTGCAACGATGTAAGATAAACAGTTAGAATTTGCATCGTAATTTATTTTGGAAAATGCTAGCTTGATAAAAACAAAGGTCAAAAGTCGTAGTGGATAATAGCTGATGGTTTTGATAATGCTAATTATATATTACTAAAGAATAAAGGTAGAAAGGGAAATATGAGCATTAAAAGAAAGATAAACATCCCAATGCTGAATTTAAAATGAAATAAAGAAAAAAAAAACTTTAAATGTCTTTGTAGCTCACTGTCATAAACCGAAGACATAATGAAGCCTGAATTAAAAATGTCAGTTTCTGTGAATGTTGATAACTTGGTTCTTTGTTGCACAAGTCAAAATGTGTCTGGTTGATGGGTTCAAATGACAGTCTGCAAATGGGAGAAGCTCGAGCTAAAAAAAGAAGACACCCCCCCCCACCACCACTTCCCAAAAGACTTATAAAAGTAGGCCCGTAATGCAGTACTTTAAGGAGAAGACCTGTAGGGTAGAAGAGGCAGCATCTTTGGGAAGTAACCAAGCAGCACTAAAAGGCAATGTCCATGGCCAATCAAAACTATTTCTCTAGCTGCTGGGGCTCTTGCATCTCTGGCTTCACACTAGACTGGAAACCCTTTGTACTAATTGCCAGACTACCAGATTTTCTGGTTCAGTTCCATCCCATAATTGACCGACAATGATGGGCAAGGAAGGGGAAAAATTCAGGCTCACCACTGCAAGCAGAGGGTCAGAAATGGTTTCATAGGGAGCACATCACTGCTTGGCACTAAATGCAGGGTTAAGCAAGCATCAGCTGTACTTTCTTCTAATTCCTAGGTTAAAAGGGGGATGGGAAAAACACCCACATTGGAGCAGGGCAAAGAGAAGATGCTGAAAGCTGGCACATCTTCCGCAGAAAAACTTCCACGGAGACAAGAAAATGCCCACAAGATTTTTGGAAGTTGGTCTCTAACAGCAGTATCAGTATTTTACTTATATTATAATAAATAAAGCAGCTGTGGAATTCTGGTACTCCATAAAAAACATCCTCCCACGTTTACAGTAAGCAAGGAAATATTTGCCTAGAAAGTTACTTGTCCAAGGAATTAAAAAAATCCCCTATCTTACCTACTGAGAAGATCCAATTAGAAATACAGATAGATAGAAAACAATTTGTAAGTAAAAAGGTAGAAATATTTTAACGTAAAATGCACCTTATCAGAGTTAAGCATTTAACAACAGATACTTAAATTCACAAATAAATATTTACTGTGCATCCAATCTAGTTCACCGCAGCTCAGACACATGGACATTGCTAGAGTTGTAGGGACTCCTGCTTAGTGTTGAATTGCTCTAATAAATCTAGGAAAAACTTCACTGAAGAGGAAAAAGCCCACAAATTCTTTCAGAAATTTGACTAATAACAGAATCTTTCTGCTCTCGAATCTTATTTACCTTCAATTGTTCTCCGCCCACTTTATTTCAAGCACACAGCACCCCCAATAGCATTTCCACAAAACATTAAGACAGTTCTGAGACCAAAGTGGAGAGAAAAAAAAAAAAAAAAAATGAAAAAAGAAAGGGAAAAGAAAGGAGAAAAAAAAAAGAAAAAGAAAAAGAAAAAGAAAAAGGAAAACAAGGCAGTGCTTATGGCAAGGCAGTTTAAAACCAGACGAGTGTGCTACCCATGTCCTGGAAATACCAGCCCCCAGCTCAAAGACTTTCCCTCTGGCTCTGGAGCACACTAATTTGCAGAATACCTGCTCTGGAAACACCTCATTGTGCAGGGAAGGCGCTCCTGCCTTTCCCCACTTAGTTCCAATCCCCTTTCTCTAAGGGGGAAGGCGCTGGCATCCATCCCCTCTCCCACCTCACCACCTCTTCTCCCTCCTCACCACCTCTTCTCCCTCCTCGGCTGAACCCCTCTCTCGCCCTCCACAAAAGCTCCCGGAGCAGCTCCAGCGCCTGGGGAGCTGCCCAACTGGGCCAGTAAAGTTCCATCTGGAAGCAGAGCCAGCAGAGGACTTCGGCAAGAGCTTACCTTTCCAGCCCTGAGCAGAGCTCTTTTGGGAAGGCCTGATGAGGCTGACAAGTCTTGGGACTTTCTCAACCACAGGCCCCGGCCAGGTGGAATTCTCGGAGGTGGGAAACACCTGAGAACTGGCCAAGAAGACTACAAGAAATTTAAAAAAAAAAAAAAAAGAAATAAAAGAAAAGAAAGCAAATGAAGAAAATAATGTCTTCCCAGAGCCACAGTCAGCTCTTGTGCATGGGGAGTTACGAATGCACTGGCTATAGACTTTTGTCCAAAGCTGTAGTTTTTTTTTTTTTTTTAGTGAAGCTAGATTAGTTCATACAAAACTCAACAATACAGCACTGAAACCCATTGTTGATATTCAACATTTTTCACATAGCGGAACAGAATAGACAATACGGTATCTAGGAAACCATGGGCTGGATTACAAACTGATGATATCTCATCCTTCTGGAGGGCCTGTAATCCTTTTTATTACCTACCACAGAAGGGGGGGAAGAAAACCCAAACCAAAACACCGCGGCATAAACCACCCCGTATCCATCGTGTCCGAACCCTTTTCATAAATAAATGAATTTAAGCTTTTTCCTACTTCTGTCCACTGCAAGATGCATCTATAATAAACCACACGCCTTTCATAGCACTTAAATAACTGTTAACTGGCATTCATGCTGCCCTGTGCCAGGGGGCTGGTTTTAAACACAACTCCCACATTATTTATTTAAAACCAGCATTATACCTGCCCTCCTGCTATTTCTGACACCACTTTCCAACTTCAAACTTCCTAACGTCTCTTATTCTGAGCCAACACACACCACAGTTTGCTTCAGGCAGAAAGTTACGATTGCAACCGCTGCCGGGCATATAACAAAATTCAAAATTATTTGGGGTTTTTGCTCCTTGTTTTACCAAAAAAACCCCACCCTTCCCTTTTCAGACCTGCCTTTGCACAGCCTCAGCACGCTCAGAGCAAATCCCACTATTTTTGCAGCTCTTGATACTCTGCACAGAAAAAAAAATAATAAATAAAATACAGTATTTCCAGGGGATCCATTTACCCCCCCACTCCGATTATTTTATTTTTTTTCATCTTCCAGCTTCGCTCCAGCTCGAGAGACTCCAGTTCCCACATTTTCCCTAAGCCCCCAAATAGTCTAGGTAGCCACAGAAGTGATTGTTCCTACCAGTTTCTTTTCATCACTTCTGCAATTGACCAATTGACAACTGATTGATGGTTATCTTTTCACTTCCACAATGAAAGAAATTACCATCACTATAGCTATGTACAGTAAATGCCTCCAGAGTAAATTACATGATTCTAAAATTCTCCTTAGCTCACTTAGTAAAACATCAACACAAAAAGTTTCTTTTTTGCCTCTCTTCCTGTACTGCAGATTTGGCCTTTCCTGTCAGCTTCAGAAAAGAACTTGACAGCTTCTTTAAAAAGAGGAGTATAAAAGAACTTGAATAAGGGATGGCACAGGGCCGGGCTAAGGCTTCCATTCTCTGCAAGTGGCTATTCTTTGCTCTGAAAAAAAAATTAGGCATGTGAGCACAGATAAGCCACATAAGAATACCCCAAAGAATATTCCCAGTGACCTTGAGATTTTGCTGCAATTCCGTATCCATTCTCTGCTGGATGGAACGGCTTCATGAATTCTGAACTTCAGAATGACTAACTTATTTCCAGCATGTGCAATTTATGCCTTTGGAGGGGAAAAACACTCCCACAAAATTAGGAGGGAGAAAGCGTTTGCCTCTACAAAAATAAAATAAATTCCTTGTGTTTTTGCAACAGTTGAAGGGCATCAAGAGGAACTTGGCTCTGTTCCTGCGGCTGGTGTGAGGGACGCTGAGATGGAAAAGAGATGCAAGTCGGTCAAAACCCAAACCCCTCTTACTTTTATCAGAATTTTTAGCCCCTACATTAAATATTAATACATTATTAATATTTAATTAATAATTAATTCATCAATATATTATTAAATATAGCATTCTTCTTTCCCAGCAATAAAAGAGTTTAATGATGCAATAAAAGAAAGATACCGCTGATTTTCACACAAGAGAACTTTAACCCGGAGGCTTTCAGAGCTCTTACGCACATTTAAGTTCTGCTTGTTTCTTAACCTGAACGATGGTTTGAAAATCTAAGCAAGAAAAAACGGAACAGAATTAAGTTTTAACTTCTGCCAGTCTGATTTCTAACAGAAAGGCATATTTCAAGCCATCTTTGCATCACCAGGTGTCAAGACGACAGCTTTCCGCCACACATGACACAGGTTACGTACTTGAAGGTGAAAGGAAATTTGAAGAGTGACCTTCAAATCCTATTATGTCATAACTACTTCCCCGGCGAGGTGAAGGAGACAGCAGGGACCACGTCTATAAAACCACCTCTTGTTTCATTCTCTTGTCTCTGGGTGCAGGCTTTTAAGCATTTGTATAATATAGGATCTCTGCCTTTTTGTTGCCAGGCGTTCATAGTAAGTACTCCACAATATCACAAGAGTTTTGAATAGGAGCCAGAAAACCATCTATCACCTCTGTTTTCTTTCAGGATGCTGCATTGGGTTCCAGGAGCAATATAAAACATGTCCAATAAAACACCTAATCTGCGCATATAAACTAAATACATGCTTGGGTGTTAATTTTTTTTGGGAAAAACCTTTATTAGGCCAAAATACTAGGTTGGGGTTTGTTTTGATAATTCAAGGGGCTGGTCATTTCCAACACAGGGACTGCTTGTGGACAGAAGTGCTGCAGGAAGAGCAAATAATTTAACTGTGCCTTTGTGGAGCAGAGAAATAACTCGCGCAATGACTGCTCCTAGAAGTACAGCAGCAAACTATTTCATGTCAGGTGGGTAACGAAACAACAACAGAGCTTTCCACAAAGCATCTAAAACCACAAGAAGCTTTGAGAAGCAAAGGCACTGCTCTCTGCAAATGGGAAGGATTTTGTTATAAACATTGTAATAAAAGATTCTCTCCATCTGAATAAAACTCCTTTACTGACACTCATCACTATGATGTTTCGATGTTTTAAGTCAACTGATATGCTATAGAGAAATGGAAAGATTTTCGGTACAACCTCCTAGAAAGCCTACAAAGTTCAGCCAGTCATTAGAGCTCTTATTTTAACATGAACTAATTTTTAATCATGCTCAAGTACTTGAAAATTAACGCACCCTTCAACTCTTTTCTCCGTGTCATCACCTCCATCAAACCAAGAGTACTTATTCTGCTCCTTCTGCCCTGTGTGTGAGAGCACGGAGGTGGGTAGAGCCTGTGTAGCAAGGACTCACCAGTGACCACGGTCACTAAAGGAGAGGAAACGTCTTCAGGACCAGCTGCAGTTTGAGAATTCAACAACCTCCTGGGTTTCTGCCTGCAGGGAAGGGAGCGCTGTTGCTATTTAACAGGACGGTCCCTACTGGGGTCTCCTGACTTAATACAGGTTCTTAAAGACTGACCTAGTCTCTGCTACACAGGAGATGAGGTCCAGGACTACACAGACAGCAAGAAGACAGGAGTTCAGAGTCTTAGTCAAAGACATGGATGGTTAAGATGTTGAGTGTGGGTTAAAGGAGGGGAAAAAAACATTTCCAACTGCCATTCATTCAAAATTCCTTCTGAACATGAGTTCAGAGTCTGCCATTACCACCCTACAGAAGAAGAACAGTCTTGGGGGTCTCGGGGACCAGCAACCTGAAATGCTTCATTCATTAATGCAAACCATTATAAAAAACCCACCAGCAAAGACAGAAGGAGGCAAGTGCTGATGCTGCAGCCTGCAAGGAGATCAGGAGGAACTGAGCACTGAAAAGCAACAATCTGAACACTGAACCTGGCCTGGAAACGCTTTGGAGTTTTGTTTTGGGAGCAACCTATTAAAAAAAATAAAAAAATCCAACAGCCAAGAAAAAGACACCCCATTTTCAGAGTCTCAGAATGTACTTTTTAGTGAAGAACAGGATTTCTCTGATGTACCAAAGGAGGAGGAACAGCAACATATAGAAGCAGAAAAACCAAGCACTTTCCTCCCAGCCTCTGAAACTCAAAGGCAAGCTCACGTGAGCTTTGAGCCTGAGGAAGCGTATATTGAGAGGAGCATAACTACAGCAACATCTCAACAGGACAGGACAACGCCAGGAACCAGAACAAATGGACATTTTACCTGGGGAGATCTATGAAATACAGCAGCGAGGGCAAAATCAGGGGAGTCCTGAGCTGGAGAAAACATCCCGCAAAGAGAAGTGGTGTTACCATCAGGAGGATGGAGAAGCCCAACAAGGCAGGAGAACTGAATTCCTGGATGGGACCGGGAGCCACTCCCAAAACATAACGTTTCAAAAAAAAGAACCGAGAAGGACAAGAGCACAAAACCTCAGAATTTCTAAAAAAAGAAGTTTTTTGATTAGAAGGTCCCATCTGTAAAAAAACCAGATGACTGAGACCAACAGGACAGAGTCACTTGCAGCTTGAGTAGAAGAAGAAATAAGAATGAGTAAGTATTTTTGCTGAAATACAAAATATTTGAAAAATCACACAAGCACAATGTCGAGAGAATGGAAAGTAAAATAAATTGTAAGCAATAATTCCACGGGAATACCCCACACAATTCTGTTCTAGCCTTGTGCAGCAAGAGCCAGCATTAACAAATCCATGCAGCAGGCTTTAGGCGAGAAGTGTTTCTGCTCGGGATAATTAAAATGGCTTGTCTGAAATTAAGTGCATCAAAAAGTGATCTGATTTTACCGAGCGACTGTGAATCCCACTGTTCTCAATTGAAAATGTATATGCAATTTAAAACCTGAAATTAGACACTTTAATCCATATTTAAGAAGCAAAATAAGCAGCATGGGGTCTGAGGAAATCAAGCTCTACAAACAGTCAATATTATTTATAAACACATTCCTCGGGGATGAAGAGGAGGAGGAACGTGCAAACATTGCTGAGTGCTGAAACAGAGACCTGGGGCTTGATCAGCACCTCAGAAACCAGAGGTTTGACATACACAAACCCCAAGAGAAGGGGCTCAACTCTGTGCCCTTGGCTTTTGAGTAAAGAAATGGCAAAAGGAGAGCAGAATGCCCCTGTCTTCCCTGAGTGGGAGGTTTTATCAAACAGATGAACCATCCATTGCTCTGTGAGTTATCCTGGGTTGCTGGGAACACACGAACCGAGACCGTGCATCCTGTCTGTAGGACAGTTCTATGCATCCCTGCATTCCAGACAGCAAAATGGTGAAGAATATTTCTGTTGTGTATTTGAAAACTAAGTTTTATACTGCTAATACCACTTCAGGTATAAAAAAGTAGGGTTTGATAGAATGCTAATCAGCCACCTGACAGGCAGTACCAACGATAGAAAGAAAAAGGCAATATCTGCTTTTATCAAAATAAAGTAATCTGTCACTAATGTGCCATAACCTTTTGTCTCCTACCCATATCTATTACTAACTGAGTTACTGAAGAACCTAATGCACAGTTTCCTTGACACAGCTGAAGTACAAAAACCAATGCAATAGAGGATAATTTCCTATTTGCAGATGCTTGGCAGTGAACACAAGTTCATCTGATTTTTGGGGGAGTATTCTGCATTCCTGGAGTCCACCAGCAGCGGCTGTAACGTACGATGGATGCGTATCTCACAATGTGTTTATTAGTGCTGATTCTTTGTAGCTGCTGCAAGGGAACCCCCTTTGAGGCTAGATAAAAGTTTGCCAAAAATAATATTCAAATATCCTTTTAATCAAAACAAGATAAAGAGGAGATTAGTGCCACCAGTGTCAACACCGCCACTTCCAAAACATATGCTCCAATAAAACATGAAAGCTTTAGGGGATTGGTTTCGCAAGCTTCAGTAGCTCCCACTTTCCTCCAACTCCATGGATTATTAAAATGCATCAGCTGATGATGTGTGTTAACAACAAGCTCCATCCTCAAAGGACTCTGATTCTTTAAAGGGGACTATCAACCTGCAATTCTCAGAATTCAAAACAAAATAATTATTTAGATTATTAATCATGAATTTTCTTTCAATATAGGAGCCTAGATTCTTTTAACGCCAGTTAAGATAACACAGTGAAAGAAGCAGATCCCAAGAAAATAAACCACTTACATCTCTAGCAAAATTTAATTCTCAACTAAACCTAAGAGTACGAGGACTTTTCCTCTACAAAATATCCATTTTTCATGACTACTGAACCTGGCTGAAATTGAATTTTTTTTAAATCATGCTGTTCTTTTCCCCCTAGATTGAGTAACAATTATAAAGATTTTTTTTTTTCCTTTTACTTACAATATGTTTAATTTTCAGATTCTTGAAGAGAACGTAGGGCTCATTTGTCATCACTGAATTCTTACTGAAAATATAGACATTACCATTCCTTCTCTGCATTGCTGGGGACCATGTCTTTTGCAGCCATGAAATCCCATACATCAAAGAATCATGGAATTGTTGTGGTCAGAAGTCATATCCCATTGTTTCCTCAGAGAATCCATCCAAGACCCTGGGGAGGTCCCCTTGACATGTCCCACCCTCCCCCTGTCCTGTCCATGGCCTGGTGGCAACCAGGACCTGCACAGAGCTATTGCTTCGGAGAAGGGGAAAAAGTTCTCATTCCCACAAATCCCCACCTACAACAAACAAATGAAAGATATGGATCTAACTCAAGCCCAGGAGTCTTTCCTGAACATCTTTAGGGGCATAAACCCCATCCTTTTATCCAGTGGAGCATCTCATCCCACCACACTGTCTTAGTTACCTTGCTGAAGACAGGAGAAGTGAAGTTTATAGTCTGCACAGAAATCTTTACAGAATTCAAGTGCATTTAGTGACTAAGCAGAACATTTTAAGCCACTTTATTCTTTCCATGACCAGTTTGTCACCGTGGGCTCCCAAGGCACTAGTACAAAACGTGCAACTCCTGTACTGGATATGTTCTGCAATTCTGAAAAAGTTATATTTAGGTGATATAATACATAGGGAAAAGCACAGTATTTGAATACAGCTTCTGATTTTCACCAAATCTGCAATATGAAAATTAACCAAATTAGCCACATGAGACGAGTTCCAATGGCTGGTGTTTGCCCAAACACTGGCACGGGCTGTGGTTCTTTCCTGGTGGATTCAAAATGCAATGTTTTCACTGTTGGGTAATCCTGCCCATAAAACTCACTTGTATCAAAGTACAAAACCGATTCTAACACGGCTCTCCCAGTCAGGAATTATCCATGATTAAGGTAATTATAAGGGCAGAATTAAGTTCATACTAAACTCCCTGACATATTATGCCAAGAAAGCCACTGGAAAATGCTTGTTTACTTCTAATCTATTCTTTTCAAGCTTGTTTTTCATGTCATCACCACCACCACCACCAGTATAAAATACAACGATTAGAAAAAAGATCCACGCACGAAACCAAAGAGCACAATTAAAGCAAAGCAGATGTAGCTCTGGAGCTGCTGGAGCGAGGGCACAATCAAATTACAGAGTTGATGGAAGAAGGTGGAAAAGGTACTTCACGGCAAAGCAGCACAACAATGGGGCCGGGTATCGATGGCAGCAAATTACCTGCACTTGTCGCATACCCGACAATTTGTTTTGAGAGCCAGGTACTACAAATTTAATGATTTATTGTGCCACATCCCCCAGTTCTAGTTCATCTTCCAGTGGTTAAATAACAGTTTTCTTCCTGTAGTGAATACATACAGCTCAAAGTTACTTGCTTGGAGGATGAGATTATATATTTACAAAATCACAGCAGATTATTCATTAATAAAACGTCTGGGAAGACGCTTGTAAAAGCCAGCAAAACAAGAGGCTAAAACCCACATTATATCAAGCAAACATAAGAGAGACTTAAATAGTTTCAAACACTGTCCTCCCTAATTATTCTTCAGCCCATATTTAGCACACAGAAGATGGTATCTGAGATGTGAACAGCGTGTACTGCTTGGCTGCGGGGCTGAGTTAATGGTTATTATTTGTGCAGGACAAAGTGTCTTATCCTTCCTGGGAGATGCTTCCAAGAAAGGATGGAAAAGCCTCGATTTTCCTCTCGACCACTGAGAAACCAGATGGAAACCTGGCCGATAACCTTCACTAGAGACTTTGATTCAATCATGCTACTGATGAACCTCAGAGGTTTAGCGTGTATTTATGAAACACACCAAATACTGTCAACTTTGCAGCTCTAAGGCCAGGTGAAACTAGCAACTTGGCCTGGAAAAGTAAATTTTTGCCCTCGTGATGGCTGAGAGAAACTAGAAAATATAACCCACCAAACTCTGTTGGTTCAGAATTTAAAAGGTAAATAAAACAAAATATTGTTGGGAAATATTGGTGGTTGGAATTAAGTGGAAATTATAATTTTGAGAAGTAGGAAGATCGTTTTCAAGTTTTTCAGCTTTCATAAACAAAAGGCATATACACAGTGTGATTCTTAAAGCAGCATTCCTCCCCACAGTGTAAAAGTAACGTTAGAAAGGAATTGCCTTTATAGACATCTTCCTGGAGAAAGTTAATCAGTCACAAAAAAGGTTTTAATATAAATACAGACATTCTTTTCGAAGAAATGCAATATTTATTGGGGGAAAAAGTCTAGAAACTTTTTTTTGTCCTAATCGGGGTTAAATAATCTAAATCACAATTTAGTTTCATGGTAAGCTTTACTTTCCTTATTATTTTATTGGGAAACATGTTTAAAAACAAGGTCTGTCCTACAATGATGGCATCAGGACCACAAAGTTCAAGACGTAACACACGGCCTCCTTGATTCCCAAACTCAAGTCTTGCCCAACTCTGGATATTGCAAACTATCCCTGAGATGCAAGTCCTTACACACCCCTCTACCCAAAATGAAGAGATTTACCAGCAGAAAGAAGTGCTTCAGCTGCTTAGACAAGATGTCTCATGTCTACCCTGTTTTTAGAAATCAGTATTCCCCAGCCTGAGTCATTAAAAACTGGTCAGAAGAACTGAAAGAACCCAAACATTTCCTTCACATCAAAAGGGCTTCTATCCCTAGCAATTAAAAAATGGAAGTGCCTGTCCTAATAGAAGTTTTAATTACTGTACGGGGAGGGGGGCATTTGACCTTTTCCCAGGCAGGTGAGGGGCAACTGCACGAAGGGTCCATTTCCCATGAAACCAGCCTCCAAAGATTTCATCAGACAAAATGATAATGAGCTATTCCAGTTGAAATGAGCTGATTAGTTTTTCCCCCCAGCTGCCGTTCAATTAATGAACCACTTTTAAAAATTTTGAAATGAAGTTCATGAATCATCTATTTTTATTTTCTTAAATTGAAAACTGATAAATGGATTCAGCCTCTTGGTGACACAAACAAAAATAGTTTGAATTTCAGATCCCGAAGAAATGTTAGCAATTTGGAAAAAAAAAAAAAAAGCAATTTTAAATGCAGTGTGAATATTTAGCAGCAAATATTCTTAAAGAACTGTTAAAATACAGATGATTGAAGTAGCAGCCAAAAAAGGGGATGCAAATGACTCTTAAATGAAAGGTTATAGAGCATGAGAGGTGTTTAATCCAAATAACAAACTGTTGTCGTCAATGAAAGATCTGATACAAACCGATTTAGATAATACCAAAAAATGAACACACAATTTGACAGCTACCCTGGATTTACAGAATCATGGGATTAAATGCTTTCCACTTATTCAAAGAGGATTAGTCAGGATACATTTATTTATTTAAAGCAGATCTTTTACAGAACTAAAGAGTTTACAAATGATACGGAGTGATGGAAAACAGAAAATCCATATCAGCTTTAGCTTCTATCATTCAGCCACAGATGTGAAAGTGCTTACTATCAAGTATGCAATACAGTGCATTAGCAAACTAATAATAATATTAATAAATTTGGTGGAACTTTACACTGTTTAGTCAAGGAAAGAAAAATTTCTTGCAGGGGCCATTTGCAGGGAAAGCTAATAAAATGTGAAGATCCTAATGAAACCATCCAGAAGTAGAGCTGATCCTGGAGAAAGAGGTGGAAGGCAAGGAAAATGTGGGAGGAACAGCTCCAGCTCCAGCCAGGAGGAGAAGGGAGATGGAAGTGGCTGAGACGGGAAAGCAGGATCCCTGCCCGTGAGTCCAGGGACTGCTGAGGCCTTGCTGCAGGGCACAAGAGAAGAGGAAGAGGAAGAGGAAGAGGAAGAGGAAGAGGAAGAGGAAGAGGAAGAGGAAGAGGAAGAGGAAGAGGAAGAGGAAGAGGAAGAGGAAGAGGAGAAAAATGAACCCTCTCCCCAAGTAACAAATCCAAAAAAGGTGTCTCAATTAAGACAAATTAACTGAAATTCAGCATTCTAGCAATGAGTTAATACGGATTTTGTGTCCACCTTAGGGTCCAACAAAGAGCTCACAAATGAACTCACTAACAATTTCTTACTGATGGAGATGCCAATAATGCAGAAGCTGTAAAACTCCCCAAATGCATTACTTAAATCATTTTCCTCATATTTGCAGATACAGACATGGGCAAACCTTTGGATTAATTTAAATTTTGACTGATCAGATGTAAACAAATGAGTGGTGGTGACAACGCAGCCACCAGTTTAGGTCTCATTAAGACCACTCTGAATTTTCTGTCATTGGAGCACTGGGAACTCAATCCAATCCTGAGGTCTCCAACATTAAATCCTAACAAATTTTAACCCAAATATTTAGGAGACTTGAATGTCTATTTATAAAAAAAATATGTATGAATATATATACATCACTTTCTTGTAAGGTATGCCAGGTGAAAAGAGAGAAGCAGAAGCACCACCAGCAACAATAGGGAACAGATTTATCCCGCGAGGAAGTCCTCGGCTCTGACGTGCCTGTGCCTTATTGTTTCATAGCTCAACTCTCAGGGAAACTCTGAATTCAAGCCCTTTGAGCTGTCTTTGGTAGACAATGCTTCATTGCAGAGCTAAGTGCCTCCGGGTCACCAGCAAAACACCAACCACTGAAAAGCATCCGTGAAGTACTTCAAAAAAAAGAACAGGTAGATAGATAGGCTCACAAAGCTCTTCTCCTGAGGATGCATCCTGTGCCAGCAAACAAATGCTGCTCCTATTCTTCTTTCTACAGCTCTGCATGCTCACAAAGTGCCCCATATTCTAAATAATACACACCCAAGATGCATGAACCCTACTTAACGTTCTTCTTGACTGCTAAAAGCCCTGTAAGGGATTGCCAGCACTTACGACGAAGTGGTCAAGTGCTTCATTTGGTGAACAGCTCTCCTGCTTCTCCTCCAAATATTCCCAAGTGCAACCAGTACCGCAGACAACCCGGCTGCAAGAATTCCAGAGGGCTCTGAGAATACAGCAAGGCTCCAGCGCCTGTTGGATAGAAGCCTATCAAATTGTGCCAACACGCTACAAATTTTCACAATCCAAAAGTTGTCCCTTGCAACCCAAGGATACAGTATAGATATCCCTTTCAGTCTCTCACTTTCTGGTTAACTCCCGCTCCATGGCAGGCACAGGTCTCCCAGGCTTCTCTGCAGACCCTGATTCTTATGGATAAGAGATACTGCTACCAATGTGAGAGGCGTAAATGGACCTCTGAGACTCTGTTCCATCTCTCCGTAATACATGGAAGTCACAAAGTCAATATGACTAGAACACTGTGTGAAATTCCAGGATGAAGGCTGTAACAGACAACCTTGCCCCAGATTTTGCCTCGGAATTTTCATCCTTACTACTTTCAACGGAGCTGCTCTTCACTGGAGCCATTCTAACTTGCTGTTTCATTCTCCTTGACCACTTCTTTCTTCCTCTGCCTCAGTTTTATTGACTGCTCTTGCCTCGTCCCGCATTCCCTCCCCTGTTCAAGTCATTCGTTCTGATTTTACGATTCACTGCTTTTCTCTCCGCTCTTTCTCTTTACCCAGATGATTCAAGTCTTCATGTTTTTATGACTGAGTTCCTGTAGCTGCTACTAACAGGATTCTGTAATCAGCTACGAGAAAACATTGATTTCAGCTGAGCTCAATATCTGTGTTCTTATCAATATCTATCTTGTTTAACACAAGATCAATTTTCCACCTCGAGGGGAAAACTGATCTAAATGTTCACCCAACCATGCAAATATTATCTCTGTTTCATTAGAACTACCTGGAAGCCTCATAGCGTTGTGGCAACGGACATTATGGACTTAAATTACAAAAGCAGGCACAATAAAATAATTCAGATTCAAAGGGGGGTTAAAAGTACAAGAAATAAACTGTGACCCCCAACCAGGTGAGGGTTCTCCTCTTCCCCAGAAGGAGCACGCTGGAGTTTCTCCTGATGGATTTTCTGTGAGAGCCCAATGAACAAGCGGTATTTCTGATCAGCCTTTATCTGATCCCAACTGACACACAAGACGTAGTTTTGAAACTGAAGAACTCGGTACATGCAGTCAGAGAAAGCAGTGTTAAGTTGGCTAATCAGCTGATTTCTCTCTTCCCACATCAAGAAGAACTATAAATGCCTCTTTACACTTTCTCTGGCAAAAGTAAAAAAAACCCTCCAAACTTTTTCAACAGGAAGACATCTTCAAATCTTTAACACAATAGAGCAGCTGCTACTGAGTTTCCTTGATGGGTATATTCTGTCATTAGGGAAATCAGAGGCCCTGCTAAATACCTTTTTTGTTTGGTTGTTTGTCAGCTCAAATACTGATTACGTTCTCTGACAACCGCATTGTTTGTGTGCAAAAATGCAGAGGGAAAAACCTGCAGTTGCAACTTGCGTTCTGTAGAAGCTGGGGATGCACTCAGAGATGTTTTGTTAAACTCATTTACAGTAGGAGATTTTACTGTTATTCAAAAAAAGCAATGCAGAAAAGCCCAACTTAGATGATTCTTTCAGTATGGATATGCAAAAATGATATGAAATCTTTAAAATACTAAATCTAACGTAAATAGTAAGTCCGCAATTTTTCCTGGGGAAATAACTAACTTTGCAACTATTTTGAGTCAAACGAGTACTGAGTTGTGAAACTAAACACGGGATTGAAAAAAGATGAGTCATTTGACAAAAGAAATTTCAACAAAGAGGAGTTTGTGACAGAAGGGTAAGGGCCCTTCTTTATCTTACCATAGCCCTGGATATAAATCAGAGCTGCGGGGAACAATGGTATTTACATGGCAAGCTGTGAAAGCCTAAAGAGAGATTTCTCTACCTTCATCTGGAAAAAACCCCGCATCCAAACACACCATCTGCCATGGCCTGCCCAAAGCCAGGCTACCCTTGAGCGCTGCAGACATCCCCAGGCACAACCAGCAGGTAATTATCTTCTCCCTCATTAGGCTGCTGCTCAGGCAGGGGAGGGTGGGATGTGAGCGGCCACCTTACGCGTTCTGCATACTTCCACACAGGCACAGCCCAAACCAGTGCTTTAAACTGCAATCCCAACAATAAACTGCCTTCCCATTACGAAATATATACAATTTCCTGCAAAGTCCTAGCCAGTTTGTAGTTATAATAGGAAATTTGTTAAATTATCTGGACAACATGGGTTTTATTTATAATTTAACTACATAGCATTACAAATACTAAATACAATCTGAATGAAATTTTGGAATTTGCAATGGCTGAACTCCAGCAGTGTCCCCAGCTTGTTAAAACTTTGCACAATATATTCAAATTTGCCTCTGGAAAGACAAGAAGGAAAGAATATGTATTTAATGCTGAATAAAACTCTTATGTACTTCATTTATGTGCTATCCTGTGTCAGCCAGTGAACATAAATATATGTCTAGATGGTCTTCCCTCAGTAGGGGAGAGAGGGTGAATATTGCTATTATCACTGCCTGGGGAAAAAACCTGTGGATTACAGACTTTTCTAGAAAAAGCATTCCAGAGTGTTTCATAAGAGGGACTCTGAAGTGGAAAGGAGGTGGAGTTCTATCTGAAAGTTGGACAGAACAAGGCTCTGCAGTCAGGGAGAATTGTGTTTGTAATTTTTCATGCAATGGACTAAAAGGACGTGAGGGAACAGAAACCCAAAAGAGAAAAGTGCCCCATGAAGAGCTCAGTTGCTCAGGACCTTGAGACTAAGGACTCACTGACAGAAGGCAAGTAGAAGACTGAGAATGTGGGTGAAGGCAGCGAGGACATCATTCATGGAAAGAGAAGAGTGAAGGAATGTAATGGTTAGATCAATGGGGGAGAATCAGAAAGAAACAATCCGTAATGCATGGCAAAATACCATTTAAAAAAAGGTGAGAGACTTCCATATATTGCTTCAACTAGCCCTGCAGTTTTAAAGTGAGTACAGGAATGGTTTCCAAAGCATCTCTGCCCGATCGTACCGATCAGCTGAGTCACGTTACAGGCTGTTCCCACCTTGAGTTCACCTGTCACATCAACCTCCTCTCATCTTCTCGGAAGATGATAGTGAGACCTCTACATTGATTTCATGTATCCCAGATGCAACATATATCCAGATCTGGGAGATAATAACAAATGCTTAATCATTTTTGCCATCCAGTTTCTCCTTCAAAGCCTACACTTGTGATCTTATTTTTCAAGAATTTGGTTTTATTTTCAGTGTTTGTGACAAGTACCAGAACTCCATCACCCAGAAAACAGCGTCTCACTTTTATCCCCAGCAGTAAAACAGGGGTGGCAGCAGCTGCAACAGTATTTACATATTTCCTTTTCAAAGGCCTCAGTCTTGACCTAAGAGTAGGAGATTGTCTTTGCCAGGTCAATATTTGACCTGTTTGTTAATCTCAGCAGGAGCCCCCAGCAGTGGCCATTGTGAGGGTGATTTCAGATGCAAACATCTGTCTGGTTTACACGAAAAATAGCACCGGGAAGAGAGATGCATTTCAGAGCAAGCAAGGGCTGATTTTTTGGGCAGCCAGAACAACCACGTCCACAAAGCAAGGAGTGCAATTTTTTTAGGAGTTTTGTTTTTCTGCTTTGGTTCAGCAGACAATGTACATGTTGTGTGGAGATTCTGAGAAAACACAAACCAAGTCATCTGTCCGCACTCCTCACATTACCTCCATTTGAAGAATTACACATTCAGCAAAAGTGTTGAAAAGCAGCTAAAGATGTCAAAACCATTTAGGGGCTCAAGAGATCCCAGCTCAGATAACTCCATTTCCAGTAATCTAAATTCATCCCCATTATCACTTAAGTGAGCATTAGGGCTGTTAGCGAACCCTCCACAAATATTGAGATTTTTGTTTTCCCTGTCACGCTGAAGGTTATCTCCCTGGTTGCTCTGAAAAATCAGGTGACAACCATTTCCCGTGATGCTTTAAGGGCTGTCAAACTGTCCATCAAACTGTCACCTGACCAATCGTTCCCATGGTTCTCCTAGACTCGTGCTATGATAAATTGAAAGGCACTATTATCTGCCTGTTGTGAAGAGGAACTGCTTAGGCTTTGATAAGATATCACTAGTCCCAGGTGAGAGGAGCCTGACAGCACATCAAGACAAGAAAACACATGGAAACAGTGAACGCAGGAGCAAAAGGTTTACAAACATCTGTTGTCATTATTTATTACCCCTTTTCCTTGGTTTTTAGCTCCATCCTTGTTCTATGTCACAGTTTAAAAAGAAAGACTTTCCTTCCTTCCTCCCCAGCCAGCCTTAACTGCTGCTATTTTTAAACCAGTTCGTTGTAAAACGAGAAATATTTAAAACAGGAGAGATATCTTTAATAAAAGGTTGCGTTGCCTACCTTTCCTGATACACGTTGCTTTTACCATCATTATGTTTGAAGTGTTATATGATTCTCATGTTGCAATTATGTCACAAGAAAACGAGAAGCCCTGAAAGATATCAAGACTTTTTGAGCTCCACAGTTATTTTTCATTGATACCTCAAGATCGATTCCCAGTTTTCTTGCGGGTATTTTAGATCCCTCCTGACACAAGTCCCCAAAAGTTAGGTTCGTGTACTCCAGAGCCAAACCAGGATGTTGTTATTTATTGTGGGTTGTTAATAAAAAGAAGCTGGTTGCTAATATCACCACCTTGTGTACAAATATTTGTTTGCATGCAGTTTTTGATGGGTTTAGGTTGTGCCGTCATTTCATTAGACAGCACTACAGAACCTCACTTGGGCGAAAGAACATTTAAATAACTTTATCGTTGAAAATTCTTTTAATTTCAGCCCTCTGTGGGTATTTAACTATATTCTTATGCACATCTGAGTTAGGATTCATATCTTCCATACACTGAGGATTGGAGTTCAATGGAGTAAACAGTTAAACATCTACAGAACGGGATTTCAGCCGTGGCAAATATACTGCCAAAAGTACTAATAAAGGTTAACATTCACAATTAAAGTATGTCCAGATGATTGCAAAAGTCTCTTTGGCAATTAAAGACACTTTTGAGGAACCGTGGGTTGCTACATTTTAGAGGGACTTCCAACTTCCTCACATCTGAAACATAGACTTGATTTTAGAAGAGTAAAAACTCAGTTCATCCCTGGCAACAAAGCCCCCTGCATCAACAGACACGATGAGATACTCCCTTCATGAGCCAGGTGAAAAAGGTGCAGACACAAGGCATATAAATCCTATGATATCAAGGTGATTTAGACAGAACGATTCCTTCCATCCCTTCTCGGGCAGAAAATAGGAGTTGGTGTCAAGTGTGGTGGCCAGAGAAGAAAACCAAGAAGGAAATAACAGGGCACTTTCCCACTCTGAAATGAAAAATTCTACAGGAAAACATTAGCCTGACTGAGCTAAAATATTCCCTGTGTTATTGCCGACCTGCCAGCACACACAGCGGCGCTCTCTGGGCACTTTTCAAATAGAAAAGCCACAGTCCTTTCTCTCCAGGTCATTATAAGGGAGAGACATGGGAATATTGAAAAGAGAGAGCCAATATACACCGAGAGCAGCTGAGGTGGCAGCTGACTATTTCGATAATCATGTTATCATGTTCTATTAAACCTGTATTTCTTCTGTTTCCTCTAATCTTCGAAGGAATAAGCACGAGTGCAGAGGAGGGAGGGACTTTTCACATAACATGAGTAAAAAAATGTTTCATACAGAGAAACCAGGAGAGAAGAAGCTGCACTCGGCGTATGAGGAGCTGATAACTGGGCAAAGAGGAGAATGGATGGGGAAGTGACTGGGTGTGACTGGGCAAGAGCAGGCGGAAAGAACAAGGTCCAAAGGGTTTCAAAGGCTGGCAGAACAACTAGGGGATTTTAAAAGTGGGTTTCCACAGACAGGAAAGGCTTCAGGTCCAGGAAACTCCACTGAGTAGGAAGCTGAAAGTGAACACGCTCCTCACTGCAGCGTTCTGGTGCTACGCTCGATAACGTCCTTACTGTTGATCCTGCACCAGCAGAGCTCTGACAGGAGCAGAAAGTCCTCTGCAAAGAGATGTTTTAAATGACTCACATCATGTTAAAACCAGCCTTAAATCATGGGATTGTAAAATGCAACGGCCACTGGAGTTCTACATTTTTCTCCACTAATCAGTTAGAATTTGACCATACAAAGTAAATGCACGGAATACACAACTCTACAGTCCTTTATATTAATAAATTAATTAGGTTTACAGTGAAGAGTTATTAAAGGAGATAATGCACAGTTCTCTCTTAATAGTTTGGTTATACACTACTCAGCTTGCTGTTTTTACCTCCTGAGAGGGAGTTTTGCCTGCACAGAGTGCTGCTGGAGAACAGGATGATGGAAAAGCACCTGATCCCCCTCTGCTACAGTCCTCAGGTTCCAGTTCCACACCTATTCAAACATGCAGCCCTTTGCAGCAGCCAACACATGCTTAACAAACCATGAAAAAAAAAAAAACATTGTCTAATCTCTGCTCTAGATTTTATCTCCCCTTTGCAAGTTTTGCTAACAAATATAGAATAAGTATCACCAATATGACTGCAAATGAAATGGATTTGCTGTTCCGGTGACAACAATTGCACAAGTTGCTACCTGGAAGCTGCCAGAATGAAGAAAAAGTAGGAAGGAAGTTAAAATAGGAGAGAGATGAGCACAGAGGGGAAGAAGGGAAATCACTCATTGAAACAGCTGAGAAAGGGTTGGCTCAGGTCAGCCCCGGAAAGTGGCCCCAGAGAGACAGGAACGATGACAGAAGTTGGGTCTTGTTCAGAGAAGAGTCTTGCTCTTGCAAGAAAAGTTCACGGGAAACTTTCTTAGGGTCACGTCCCGGTCTCCTGTAAGTAGTTACGTGACGTTTCCACTTCTGAGAGCCTCGCAAGCTTTGTGTATTTACACTGAGTAGATGCAAGTGAAGACAGGACACGTTATTACCTGTTAAAGAGGAGAGAGATACGGAGAGATAAAGGCTGAAAGTCCAACTTTACCCATGCCAAGTTCTGTGACCTTACATGGTGTAAACCTACAGGCTATCAGCTGGTTTGCAGTCACTACTTACACTTTCACTTTTATTTTGCAGTAAATGCAAGATTGGGCAGCGGTCACCTTGAGTGACCTCCTCTCTGCCATGGACAATAAGAGAGCATAGCAGGGTCAGACACCCCAGAGCAGCTGATGCCCTCTCATTTGGTGTTTTGCACTGATTTTTCCAACACTTTACCACGTGAAGGCATTTTTGCTTCCAGAGATCCCTCTGGGTTGACAAAACCCGCTGGAAGCCCATATGTATTAATAGTTTGTGCTAACGCAGTGCAGCACGGTGCCAGCTGGATTGTGGAGACAGGCCAAAACCTTGCATGAGGAATGGTAACATCCCTGAAAATATCCCAGAATAACAACTGCCAGCCCAAGTAACCTAAACCCTCCACGTTCCCACTCCTGAAAGAGTCTCTCCGTTTGGACCTTGGCCCTGCCTACGTGTAGGAGGAACTGAATGGAGGCAAATGTAATAGGGCTACTCATGCATAAAGCTTGTCACATGCATTAAGGCTGGCAGGAACAAGGACTTTCTTTTCATACTTACACTAGAGGATAGTAAAAGAAACGCTGCTCAAAGAAATCCATCAACTAATTCAAACTCTGAGCTCGCTACTTCAGAACCCAGCACAATGGCCACACTCAATGAGTCCATTGAAGACCTGGAGACGAAGTAAAAACAGGTTTCTTTTTGAAGAACATTATGAGATCAATAAAGTGCCATGGATATTAGGAAAAGTCACTTTAATAAAAAGGAAATTGCACATAATTTAACAAAACAATTGCTATTGGGAAGGCCCTGAAAATACTGAACAATGTAACGTGATCTTTCTTAACTTCATTTCCCATCCATTGCAGAAATCATAACAATAAAGTTTGATACATAAGCAACTTTATGAGCTGAAAGAAGAGAATGTATAATTCCTTTCCGTGGACTAAGCCAAAAGAAATGAAGAAAAAAAAAATTGATTCTTCTCTGTTAGCCTCCTGTGTAAAATTTTTCTCCTTATCATCTCATCTCGTCATATCTTTCTGCAGCTTGAATTACCCTCTTTTCCTCAATCTGGTAAGGCAGTGAAAGGATGTTTGTTCTGCTAATTAACTTTATTACCCTGATAACTCCCTGCAGCCTTTGACGAAAACAATTACCGTTCTTCTTTTTTTTTTTTTTTTTTTC
>VXBW01006656.1:119336-198390 GCA_013400375.1 Thinocorus orbignyianus | reverse complement strand
GAAAAAAAAAAAGAAGACTATTAATTAGAAGCGAGGCCCTGGTCCCTGCCATGTTAGCCTGCCACGTTCTCAGACCCTTGAGCGGGATAGCATTACATTGTCAGTAGTAATTTAGCTCTCATCTGTCTCTGCTAATTATTGTCACATTCATCAAATTCATCAACAAAAGTGCTCTCAGAAGGATTGCATATTTGCAGTTAATACAGCATAAACTGGTATTACCCATCACCACATTTGTGATGATGAGAGGGACACAACTTATTCATCCCTAATTAGAGCAAGCTGGGTAATTAATTATACATTCCGCCTTATTACTTCTGAGTTCCCAGATATTGTTTGTCTAAAAAGGGGGAGAGAGAGGAAGAGAGAGAAGCCTGAAAAGGGAAAAAAAAAAAAAAAAAGGAAAGGAAAAAAATAAAAAAAGAAGGGGGGAGAGAGAGAGGAGAGAGGGAGAGAGAAATGTGTGATGTGTTTTGTCACATGTGCTCTGCCATAATTCCCACCTGACAAACTAGCTGAATCAGGAGAAAATTGCAAGTTGTCAGCAGCAGAATAAACTGCTGTAATAGCTGATTAATGATCAACACCTGTGACAGGTGCTATACGGGACTGTAAACTTGGTGTGATTAACAGTCACTGGACGAATAAATATTAGTGACAGTCAGTGGAGAGCGAGCCTGCGTGTTTTAACAAACCTCGCACATTACAGTTATTGATATTTCCAGTGGAGGCACTTTCTTTTTGGTAATTATCTGACAACACTGGCAGACTGTTTTAATGCAGGATGTTTGTTTCTCTTCCCTTAATTTATTTCAGAGCTCAAAATTGTGTTTTGACAAGATGACCCAGCAGAGTTCAAAACTGCAGATACATTTGGAAGAGTCACAAGCAGTTTGATCCGTGTCCAGCTCGTGGCAACAGCCCCAAATATTCTTCCAAGGAACTTAAAACATACATAAGCCTACCTAGATAAACCAATAAATAATGTCTAAATATATATATACATAAAATACAGATATATTTTCAAAGTCTATCATTCTAAGACTCGGTCTAATTTCTCATGTCCGTGGTTACGGCATATCCCTGACCAAAATCAGTATTTCTCTCTTTTCACCACCAAAGATGGATGGATTTCTTCTGAAGGACAATTTGGATCTCATTAATTTAGACTTACAAAATGCCTATAAATACACAAGAATGAGGCATGAAGGTTATCCATCTCTGTGACTGCTCTATGCTATCAATTCTCAGATACAACTAGGGCTCTACCAGGACACTCTTTGGATGGCATAAAACACATCTTCTGTCATCACGCATAGTTACACATAAACTGATTAGGTAAAATATCTACAGTCTTGTTCAAAAAGACACGTATTAGAAAGCCTACACACAGCAAGTGAAAAGACTTGAGGACAGGCTCAGAAAAGCCAGTAAATGCAGATTTTGCCACCAATCCAATGTCATCCTCAAACCCTAAACATAAAATATTGTCACTGTCTTCTTCTGTGAAGTCCTTTACTGGGCCATGAGCATGTGAAAGAATCACGTATTTGGTGAGATATCCCTAATCCATCACTCTGTCCACATAAGAGCTCCTCCCAGCCCACCCATTAGCAATGAAATTTAAAAGGGAACCCAGGCTGAAAAATGTTGACTCTGCTGAAGAGGTTTCAACACATCCAGCTCCAGTGACTCAGCTAGAACCTTCTTGTCTCAAAGCACATCAGGTATGCTATGCATCAAGATTGATCCGTTAGAAAAATAAAGCTCAGTATTTTCCTCAGAACAACTTCTGGATATAATTGTACTATATTGCACGTGCAGAGATTTACCTGTATCATGTAGCACATCTGAAGACATGGGAAAGAAAAAAAGACAAATACCAGTTCCCGGAAAGAAATGACAATATAAACCCTTGCCTACAGCACCAAAAATTCCAGTTGTTTGAACCTTTACTGGAAAATTCTGGACATATGGAACTGACCCGTTGCTTCTCCTCCCAAACTCACAGCCCTGCATCCAAACCAACCAACTGCGTGTTTTTTTCCATTCTGATGCTTTCTAACAACAGCAGAAAAGAAAGATTTCATTTCTTGGTCCTGACTGATGACAAACCTGCTTTTGTGCCTGAGCTGTTGCACGAGCTCTGCTTTCAGATGTTGACAACTGTGGGAAAGGGCTTCACAAATGGCTGGTGTTGGGGTCACCTGGTACCCTCTTGGTAGGAAACAACTTTCCATGAACTTCCCAAGTTACTCTTTTACCATTGAAATGAAGACAGGGAAGGAGCTCAGAGAGAAAACAACACAAGTACTAGCTCCACAAGCCCCATCACTTGAAAAACAGCTTAAGTCTATCTAATACTTGCCCTTTAATAATGCAAGTGGGAATGATATCCGGTCTACACTTCATGAAAACAGTATCTCTAAATTTTTTAACTAATATTAACCATTCCATTCCCCATTTTTCCTTTTTTTTTTTTTTTTTTTTTTTTCCCCTGCAGCAGAAATAAAAAAGTCCCAAGTGATCCATTTATAAAAGCACATAGAGATTAAAGTACGTTGTGAATAACAGTTCGATAGGTGCAATACTTTTGTTTTCTGATTGATTTTCAGCGTGGCAGGCTGCAACCTGCAGCACAGAAGTAATAGCTTTAAAGCTTTATGCAAAATGTATGGAAATGTGTTATGCTTTAGTACAGTTCCATCTGAATAGTGCAGCCAACAGCCTCGGAAGGAGGCCAATCTCCCATCCAGATGCCACGGATAGAGAGACACTGTGTAGCATCAATGCTCCCAGCTGCCAGGCTCACCATGCAGCAGAATGAGACCCTGTAGAGCTCTCTACTGAGAAATAATAATGACTCCCAGAAACAATTCCTGTGAGGATAAAAATCTAACAAGAAAAAAAATAAATACAAATCTTAAAATAAATATACTCCTACAAGAGACTGCTGGCTATCTGGAAATTGCACTATCGTTGTATTGAACCACAGCCCAGGCAGTTCTCAGAATTTATGAACAACTTTTGAAGGTGATTTTGCATCCTTCAATACTATGCTTTCATATAATTTTATGAAATGGAATCCATTCCCTGTTGCATACGCAGAAACCTAAATTTATTCTTGAAAACGAAGGTTGGATATAAAATCCAAGGGAAGGGATCAATTGGCTTTAATTTACTCTGCTTTGGAACAATTTCTAATTTGAAAAATGGTAAAAAATAGCAAATTAATCAGGCCTGAGACCAGGAGAAGAGGAATTACTCATTCCCCTGTAAATTACCAACCTTGTTATTATACTTCACTTAATATGTTGCAAATTTGATGTACCAAAAAATGCTCATCCATTCTTGTAGGAAATAAAAAAACCTTAGGGAATTTCACCAGGAAAGCAGCCGTTGATGAACCATTTCACTCAACTGAACTGAAATGAATTTGGAATTACAATTCACTACCATCGTAACTCTTGCTGTTCAGGCTACGAATCGATTACAGACAGGTATGGACATCCCTTTGTTCTGCAACAGTTCACCAAAATTTTTAGAGTAGCAAATTTCACAGGAGGATTGCAGATTATTCACTGACCTGAAGAACACAGATTATCACATTTCAGGTGTAAATGAGCGTATAAAGCAAAAATACTGAATTCAAAAGCAAATCCTTTCTTATCTTGTAAATAACTCAAGAGCAACAAAGAATTAACTAAAAAAAAAAAAAAATTGCAGTCAATTGCAGATGATCTTGACCCAAATCTACATATTTGCAAACTGCTCTCATACAATTCATTCCCAGAAGTGAGGAAAAACATTAGACAAAGAAGGTTGGTGTCACAAATCTTAGGAATCTGTCAGAAATGAACTGGCTTTCCACAGCTATTTCTAGTAGAGCAGAGCAAGGCCAGCCAGCGGAAAATCATAACGGGAGGAACCAGCACAGCTCTCAGTTCAGGTCACTGTCTTTATGGCTTTGAAAAAGAAATAAAAACTACTGGCTGTTGAACTGTATTCTGGGACTTTTTGGCTCTTTACACTTTTTCCTACACTGCTAACCATGTCAATTCACCAGCACATCAGCATCACATACACATAAGACTTCTAAGATATTAACTCCATTCCTTTCTACAGTTCCTCTTTGAAAGTCATTGAAAGCCACCTGACGAAGACAGAAAATTATAATTACAGACTGTCCAACAATTTTGATAATTTCTGCAAGGCTGCTTCCTGAAAACGATGGCTTTTAGTTGACAAAATGCCATGGAGCTGCACTGCATTACGTGTGCCTGTGGAAGGTGGCCGAGGGAATACCCCTGCGGCAGAAACTTTGCCAAGCTACCATTTTTGTCAGACGGCCACCTGCTTTCCCCACAGAGCTCTCCAGCATCTTAGACTTCTTAAACAATCTATTCATTTGCATCTTAAGAGTAATGGTCTTTCCATATCTAGGAGGCTAACTGCATTTTTTTTCTCCTTTTTTGATGCTTCCGTAAGTAAAGATGGTTGTGTGTAAATTAACATCCAAGGTAGGGCTGCCCAGGGAAGTGGTGGAGGTGCCATCCCTGGAGATATTTAAAAGACAAATAGATGTGGTGCTGAAGGACATCGTCTAAAGTGGTTTTGGCAGCGCTAGGTTGACTGTTGCCCTTAATGATCTCAAAGGTCCCTTCCAACCTGGACAATTCCATGATTCTACAACTTCTTACTCATTCAAGTAAAGAGACAAAGTCAAAGACATTAGCTAATTTTGAATGACTGGTCACTCCCAAGATAAAGTAAGATTTTAGCATATTTTAGTCTTTTTTCTGTATATTTTCCACTGCACACACAGGAATGTTGTCTCTAACCCTTCCATGTTGAACATTCAGAGAAAGATTTTTAAACAGAAGGATCAGCATTTCCCCCAGATGTCTTCATTAAAGAGATGCAAATACGTTTTCTTTACTAGCAGCAACATTAATTGCTCTACAAGCCTCAGTATAAGTGTCATCATTGATGCATCATTCAAAAAAAGCCACTCCTCGATGGAGTCAGCAGTTAAACACGCGAGAGCAAGCAGTAACGGAACAGACAGGCTGCTCACATGACATAGCACCCCTAAAATTGCTGGTGAAATGTATGAAATGGCAACTGCAAATCTCACACGGTGAAAAATAGAGGAAAAACATCCAAGTGACCAAAATCTACCCTTAGTTACACCAACAGGCACTGGGACGATGCCACTGATGGCTGTAAAGTTATTCTGGATTCTCACCGACACACCTAGAGCTCTTCTAAGCAGTAAACAGCCTACGGAGACAAACATCAGCCTCCATACAACAAACCCTCCCCAGATGATACTTTATTTACTCTTCATAATTCTTCAGACAACTTTATTTTTCCAGTACCAGGATGAGAAAAGTATTGTTTATAAAAAAACGGGTTTTCTCGAAGTGAGTCATGTTGGACACTGCAGGAAAAAGTCATCTGGGAGAATGACTAACACTGTGAAAAACTGCCTTACCCATAACAAATATTGATTATGCTGCCATTTTTTAGGAAACAATATTTTTATGGAAAGCAATGCATGAATCAACGGAAGCTGAGAAAAACAAAATAAAATAGTATTTATCTGCCACGCAGTTGGCGGTTTTGTTTAGATGACACACAAGACAAATCAAATTGCAAGTCAAAGAGGTCCTTTAACAAATCAGTATGATGGAGCAGGCAAAAATACAGGCTTTTCCTATTTCAAAGCATGTTCTTCACCCTTTTCCTCCCGACCACAGCACTTTCTTAGCACAGGAACATTTATAGGTACAGAAATGTAAAAAGCCCCAACTCTTTGCCAATCCCAACCCCACTCCGCAAATCCTTCATTTTTTTTTCTGCTTAATTAAACCATAAGCTGAGCAGGGCAAATGTTCTATTCTTTCTCATCACATGTTTCTTGAGTGAGCAGCACTGGGGAACATGGCCTATATTTTGACCAAGGATTCCTCAAAACTTTGCTGTGTGATAAAATAAGGATGCAAATGGAGAATTTAAATAGTTTCCCCAGTAGATGTTCAGGATTAGGTTTTAACCTCATGCACAATCACACTATAAAAGGGATGTGAGCCAAAGAACTCAGCAAACTACTGTTGCTTAGATTATAATCAGACTTAGCAAATTACTAAATATCTGTTAAAAATATCTCTAACACATGTAAAACAGAGGAAGTTAAATTCTGACATGTGCTTTGATAGATACGAGTTTTTAGCATTAAGACTCAAAAAGCTGTGCAAACATTAGGAGTAAAACTGGGTCCACCAGTTGCCCAGGTACACAAGGAGGGCAAGAGAAGACTCAGAGAAACTGGACATACCGGAGAAGGTGGTCCCTGGGTCACCAGGACTTTTCTGGGCAGGGAGGTGATAGATGGGAAGTGTTTGACAGCCCCTAGAAATGATACTTCCGCACAGAAACCGCTGTTTATTCAAAGAGAATTCCCTTTCTTCTGACACTCCAAGCACCTCGAGCACACCAAATATCCTTGGTATTTCAGAACCATAAGTTATTAGAGAGATTTTCTGGACTGTGTTTCACCAGGTGTTCCATAGAATCATGGAATGGTCAGAGTTGGAAGGGACCTTAAAGATCACCCAGTTCCAACCCCCCTGCCCTGGGCAGGGACACCTCCCACCAGAGCAGGTTGCTCCAAGCCCCATCCAGCCTGGCCTTGAACCCCTCCAGGGATGGGGCAGCCAGAGCTTCTCTGGGCAACCTGTTCCAGTGCCTCACCACCCTCACAGCAAAGAATTTCTTCCCAATATCCAATCTAAATCTCCCCTCTTCCAATTTAAAACCCTTACCCCTTGTCATATCACTACACTTCCTGACAAAGAGTCCCTTATCTTAAAACTTCTAAAGTATGACAACATACTAATGCAAAATTGGTGATTACTTTCTGAGCCAACTATGAATTCTACCCATGATGAAAGGGTACAAGTAGACTCATAACTGACTGAAATAATTTTCTATGTTAAATAGATAAATAAAATGTAATTATAATAACTTTAGTTTTAGCCTTAATTTCATGAAGCACACCCTCCTGATGCACACACATTATTCCAGATGAATCTTTAAGACATGGTTTTTCTCCTCATTCTTCAATGTTCAAACCATCAACAGTTACACAGAAACAAGTATATTTTTTTCCATTATTTAATATCTTCATAAAATCAGCACAATCAGAGTTATTTTGAAAATGAGCACTTAGATTTGAGCAACATTAATAGCAAGTTTCTTAGAAATGTTTTTTCCCTATCATATCAATTAAGCTTAGTCTATTTGTTTATTAAGCTGAGCCACCGAATATTTATTCACATTCTAGCTAAAGGAATCAGCAGAAACGCGAAATATAAAACGCCTGCAATTTTAAGATGGCACTGTGCTTTTGAAACATTTTGGTAAGAATATTAGGAATATCTTTTCCAATGAAGACCTAATAGCGGTGTTTGGAAGAATGACAGTGTGATCAGTCAAGCAATCTGATTTTTGAATTCTTGTCCAAACAAGTCCAATCTACATATCATTACTGCCTTCTAAAAACAGAATTCAAAGGGAGCTTTGCCTCTGTAAAAACTGAAGAAGTAAGCAGAAGAAGGTACTATTCTAAAACTTTGAAATTGTAATGACATACATTATTTTCCACGGCAACAGAGTCCAGAGTTTCACTCTTTTCCTTATTAAATTAGGTAGAAAAAAAGCTGCTAGGGACCAGAACACATACGTTAACGTTGTGTTGGTTTAACAGGTCATTCTGAACCAGCCCTCGAGCTCACGAGGAACTTCTGGAGGTGCTGAGCACCCTCCTTCTTCAGGAAACCAAGGGCAGAAGGAGGGCTTGCACACACTCCAAAGTCTTTGAAGGCAAAATTCATGTCCATCCCAGTTAAAAAGCTGTATTTATTACATTAATTTTGGTTTGGAAGGTTAATTAAGTGTTTTATTTTCCACTGTGCATCGTCTGGAAGTGCAGACAAACCAGCTCTGTCTTACCAGGTTTCTCAAACAAGAAAAGAGCATCGTGCCGACCTCAGAGTTGGTTTCATAATTTATGCATCCTGCAAGAGAGGGATGGAAGGCAAGGGCCACCTGGGCCCAGCCACAGCAGACTTTTTTTTTTATGAATATCAGCGGCTCATGAATATAAACAGTTAGAGGAAAATAAAATTTATAAAAGCTAGACCCAGGAACAAAAAATCTCAGTGAGATCAACAACTCGGCAAGAATCTAGTGTCGCATTCCTAAGAATGTCAGATTAAACTAACATGTGCCAGTCAATATTGGTACACTGTGACCCTTGATGCCTCCTAAGCAAAACTATTAAGTCCAACATTTTCTCCTGTAAGCACTTATCTGTAAGGATGGCTAACATGTCCTCTGAAGCAGATATTGAAACTGATTGGACAATAGGTAGATACCAGACAGGGGCCTGGGGGCCGACCTCTAGAAATAGGGGGAGAAAATCTTAATCTGCAACACAATGCAGCTCTCTTGAAACCCTATCATTTTCACTTCCCATGTGTCTGCTGCCTGACTGTGAATGGATTTGAAAAGGAATGGTTAGTGCTGAAAATTGGATCAGAGCTAACATTCTCTCATTTTTATCAGCAGCTGCCAAAGGTCATCTGACATAATAGCTGATGAATTCAAGCCCAGTGGATTTCATTTGCAATTTTCAATTTACTGAGGCCTCCAAACCCCACAGTGATAAAAGCTTCCCCTATCGTGGCCTGTCACAAACATCAAGAAACTGCACAAACCCACAAGAAAGAAATAGGAGAAAGCTGTGCATCATCACAGTTACAGATAAGGAGAACAGGAAGAAACAGTATCATGTAGAAAGGTGTGGAGCGGCATGTGTGGTTGAGTTTCTAAATGCCAATTGTAATGAAAAGACTATGAAGAGCAATCAAATAACTTCTACAGAATAACATCATGGCTCCCCTCCCCCCTTCAGTTGGAAAACTGCCTTCTAATCTCTTGCTTGACATCCTGAAGATAAAAGTGAAAGTGAAAAAAACCCTGTTTATTTAGACATGGAAAGTACTGTACAGTTGATATATTTACTGTAGTTTTGATTTACAAATTCATGCTATTAAGAGGCCTATTATCAGAGAAACAGTGTGTCAGGGCAAAATAAGAACCGCGTTTGCTTGCTGGCAGAGGGACTGTAGATCCTCACTTTGATCCACAGGGAAGGTGAACGAACTCCAGGCCAAGGGTGCTGGAGGTTTCAGAGTCGGCTCAGCAACACAGATACCTCCCCCAACTTTCCCATGTGCTTTCACTACACAGAAGCCAATTGCTTTTGCCCCTGAACATTGTAAGAAATTTGCATGGGATCCTATTCCAAGCGATCAGAGAAAATAAGTAAATACATCCCAACACCCTTCATATTGGAAGAAACGCATTTGCTGATACTCTTTTTCGGTCATCATGGATGAAAGCTACAGGTTCACAAGTAAATGCTGAAAAAAGTATTTCCAGACACTAACACCCAATTCCAAAGTACCAAACTCATCCCAAGAGTAGAGTATTTGAGGCTACCATTTACTGTCTTTACAACTTCACTTTTGACTACAGTTTGCAGGGGAATGAACTGAAATTTCTCCTTCCAGTAATTTCAACGATAACTCACAGAATGATCCTGTGATTTCAGACTCCAAGTCAGACAGGAAACACAAAAGCTGCCAGCTGGATCCTACCTGGACTCAAACCAAGGATGGGGACAACTCAAAGATAATTTCAACAGTGACAAACCCCTGGTGGCATAAAGCAAAATACAACATCAGAGGAGCACCAAAGTACAAAAGTATGACACAGAGAACAGTGGCATGTTATTCTGTGCTTAGAATACTTCAGCTTGTCTTTCAAAAAGTTATGAAGATGCCAATAAAGGGAATTTCTTATGATGATGTGAGTCTCTGTTGACTAGAGGCAGATAAATAAGTAACTCCTCTAAACATTGGCAGGTGGTTTTCTATAATTATTACTGTCATAAGAGTATTTACAATGGTATTTTCCCTTAGTGAACCTAGTGATGGACCACTTCTTTGGTAAATAAGAAGAGTGTTGGACCCACTCAGGAATGATTTGGTCTACTTCTACAAAGAAAACATAAGCAACTTCAGCTTATGATAGCATGAAAAACCTGATAGGCATCATCAGCTGGGGACCAGATCCCATTTTGACCACAGAAGTGATAAGGAGGAAAGATTACAGGCATTCAAGGTTAATAAAAAAATGTAGGATGATGTGGGTAGATAATACAGTCTCTGAGTTACCTGTGGATATCTTAAAGCTAAGTCATGTCTTAGGCTGCTAAAAGATCACCAATCAGTTCTGCTGGCTCACTGAGAAGAACTTTAGCTCGCGTTCCTCCACTGCTTCCATGCTCCAATATTCCTGGCACTGTTTTGAGTTTGGAAAGGGAAGGAGGAAGGAGGAGACTGACTGTTGCTGGAAAAACCAGTAAGTTATCATCGGCTCATATAAATTAATACCTAAATAACTTCCCCAGTTCATATCTAAGGACAGCTATGATTCACTCCTTTCAGTGTTGTAATTTTCTCAGACAGAAGAAGCTGATTTACCACATCTGGTGCCAGCAGAGAAAGTAATACCAGTGCCAACGTCTCTGCTAGCGTTTATGGGGCCAGCAGGGAAAAAGATCTTGTCCTATAACTATTCCATTCAGAATTGACTCAAAAAGGTGAGTGTTACACTATATTCAGCTAATTCTCCTACAGGGCTGCAGGTGTCCCACACGCCTCTTCACTCAGCAGTCCTTTTCTCTAGTACTGGAAAGATCTAAGCGTAAGAACGGAGAACTCCTGGAATATAACTCATGGTCTGATACACAGCCTTGACTAAATCACTTCAACTATGGGCTTCAACATCCCCAAACTGTGAATGAAGTTATCAGTGCAAGAGTAGAATTAGTGCTTGAACAACCGATGAAGTCGTACAGGGGTTAAATATCTCTACGCATTCATTAACAAGTGATCTGTAATGATCACAGCAGAGGAAGTTTCTGGTTTCTTCTCCTCCTTGGAATCACTCATGCCTCAAGTTCCAGGACGGCTTCACATGCTTCTTGAAAACAGGACACAGCTGGCAGAAAGATGTTGATTCTTGGGGAAAAAGAGCTCTGTATGGGTGAAGTAAAACGCTCAGTCTCATCTGCTGAGTCTTGGTTAGAGAGAAAAGACAGTAAGGGAGGAGACTGAAAATATGAAACATGGTTCTTCATCACCAAGTTCTCAGTTTTTAACTGCCAAGTTCATACAGGAAAGCTGACGCATAAAACATTTGACACTGAAAAATCAGATGCTTCTACCATGCAGAATTAGCAAAGAGAATGTATTACAGGAAAAAAAAAAGTTCTTAGAAGCACTGATATGTCATATAGAGGATCAAAACACAAACATTAAATGAAAACTGGTAAGTTAAAATGTACTTTTCATAGTCAGCCATTGTGTTATGGCCACAAGCTACAGCTAAGCCGATTAGAACATTTACTGACATTAAGACAATGTAGATTAATACATAGCTGAGGAGTTCTTAGTCTGGCTGAACTGAACACATTACTCGACAATATAACCACAGTCTATTTATAGTAATTCTATTTGTATTAGAAAGATCATGTTTAAAATTATGTGATTTAATTCACTCTTACATCAACCTTTTCATTTAACCAGCAAATTATTATTTCAAAGCATTTACCATCTCTCTATTTTAAATAAATCTGCAAAAAATTTGGGGCTATAATTTGCTTAAATTCCATGTCTTTTTAAATACAACTTTATTTATGAATAATAATACCTAATACTACATAGTTTGGAGCATCACTTCTGATCAGTTCTCACCATCTGAAGATGATCTGTGATCTCTGCAAGAAACAATACTTGCTTCACTAGATTCGGAGAGAAATATCAGAGGGTGGGGGTTTTTTTGCTCATGGTAAGAAAAAATCAAGAGCAACAACGAAAAAAAAGGTCCAATCCAATAGGAGGCTGAGGGTTCTCAGCTCCTAAGGAAGCAAATGGGAACTGCAAATATTCAGCATCAGCTTGTAGGATCCAGTCCTGGGCACTTAGGAACATGCTGGGGAAAGTCTCTCTGACTTCAGCAGAGTGAAATTGGAAAGAAAACAATTTTCTTGTACTGCTGTCTTGCCTGATTCAATTATCAGCCTCTGATCTCGCAAAGCATCAAGCACCCTCCCGTGAGGTCCTCCACCTCCCACTGGAACCATCAAAGGGAGTGGAGGCTACTTCGCTGCCAGGCAGGACTGGACCCTGGGAGAGCAGAAAGCCTCACGTGAGCACAGCTGGCTCTGGCCAATACGACCTTGTTCCTGATGCTGGAGAGACATATCGATCTGGGATTGTAAGGAAAATGCTCCACAACCAGGGAAAATTTGCTGCAGCAAGAGAACTAGCTTAAATTTACGGTATGGCCTCAAGGGCTCTGACCTTGGAAGTCAAGGCTCTCCTCTTGCAACCCCCAAGTCTAAAATGTCATTGGAAAAACGAGTTTCACTGCTTCAGTGTAGTCCTTCTACCACAGTACACATCAGAAACCTGCACAAACAATCTGTTCAATACAACTGACAGATGCATTTCACAATCTGTTACTCTCCTCAGCAAAGAGGGTAGGTGACACCGAGATGCAGCGTAGCTGTACTGTGATATTAGGCTTATGTTTCATAAAAACACACCATTCTAAAAATTAAACCCATGTTTTGCACCATACCTTCAGCTGTGCAGAGAAATGCTGCCAAAGGTATGACCCGTGTCAATGCTCCATTTAATTTCAGGACCGAAATTCATGCATATTATTCACAACAACAGCATCAGAAATAACAAGGCAACCAACCAGCTCAAACTTCAAAATGTTACTAATGTAATCACCTAATTAATTATGTTTGTCTAAAGTAAACTAAACCAGCTTCTTTACATCCAGTAAAAGAGCAACCTGAGATGCCAGATTGAAAGTATGTAGGCAAACTGATCTCAGTGTAGAAGACTGGAAGAGGTTGCCTATTTTGCTCTGCAATACTCTGGATACTCTTTACCTTTCCATAGCAAGTATCTTCCAAGTACAAAGTAGTAACTTTTATATCCATTTTCTGAAATACTTTGGGAGGTTTCGAGTTATTTCCCTATAAAGCGAGGTTTAGCATTGTAGATGAGTACATCAAATGTAAGCAGAATTAAAAATTATATACTGTAAAATATCAAGAAACCCCCCCAATACTTTCATTCTTCTTCCCTATCTCCATTTTACATTGTAAACACTTAGGACATACTGGTTTCTACTGTGTTAAACCCCAAGAAAGTAAATAAATAGTAATCTCTCAAAAAAGTATTTATTGGTAGCTACTTCAATGTCCTTCTTTTAATGCTACCAAAAAGGGTAATTTCACAAAACGTCGAGTCCATTTTTGACTCAACTCTTGAAGACAAACCAGCAGCTAGAGTTGCCTCATCTCCATATAGGTTATGTCAATAAAAGTGTAGTGACTTCTCAAATTTATATGATTTATTGCTACACCAAACAGCAACAGCTCATAACACTTCATGGAAGTGGAGAATCTGATCTCTTCGTTTTACAGATGAGGAAGCTGAGGCCACAATGAAAAGGATGCACTCAACACCACTTTCTAAGTCCTTAACTCTAAAGCCTGAAGAGTAACAATCCAATATATTATTAAGCTGTCCTCCAAAATGACAACTGCGGCTGAAAACTTTAACAAGAAACCCAAATTATGTGTTTTTTCCATCAACACCATTTCATTCTATTACAAAAAGTTTTGCTGGCATGAAAACAGCTGGATTAAGACACATCTCTAGATAAAAGTTTAGCCCTTGGTGGGAAGCCCATATATTTTCATGATGGCAATGTTAATTTTTCACTTCAAAAACCTTTTTCATCATTTGCTGAAAAAACAAGGCATTCAGGATTTATACTATAACACAATTTTGGAAAAATTACTTCCTGGAATCTCTTCAAACACCTCTTCTGCTCCTCTCTATGAAGCATCAATATTTATTTCAAAGTCATGATTCATGGCAACGGCAACTTCCAGCTCTTTAAAAATTGTTGCAAGGTTATTTCTCCGTTGGAAACTATCCACCGCTGAGAAGATGAACAGACCCCTTAAGTTTTTCTTCAGCTGGGCCTTACAGCACAACCAGTGATGGAGAAGAGAATTTGGTAAAATGGAGGTTTTCTTTGGTTTGGTTTTTTTCCTCAGAGATCCCTCAGAGACTCTTTTGTAAAACTAAAGTGAGAGATGTTGGTGGTGGTGAGCTCTACTGAAGCAGTGAACACTAAACTACCTCTGGATTTTCTTTTTTCTTTTGTCATCTCAGCTTGAATCATTATGATTATTTCAAAATACCCAAATCTTTAGTTTTTATTTTTCCCCCACCATAATGGCAAATGCTATAATGACAAAACCCCAAAACCACTGGAAGTATTTTAGAAACTTATGTTCCAGCTTTGCCCATGAGATTTTGAAACCACTGAAACACACAAACAGTATCTAAAAATCTCACAGAGGTTATTAATAAAAACATAAAGTTCCTTTTGTTTCTCATTGTCACCCATTCGGTGAATCATAACACGACAATCACTACTATAGATACAACAGAGGGAAAACTTTATTAACAGCTCCCAAGTGTTTGAATTGCAGCGAGACACCAGCGAGACAGCAAGGACTAGGAAATTACCTTCTCCGAAGCGTACTGAGATACTTTGTAAAATGCTGACTTAACACCTGCTTCCCAACACAATGGAAGTTATTTAGAAAAATGGAACAAAAGGCACTACGTCCCGTACGTGGCACATCTTTTTGTTTATCTGTATTCATATTGCTGACATGCAGCACATGTCATTGTACCTATACATAATTGCATAAATCATGAAAGACTACCACTAACCTTATAATCATGATATTTAAACATTACAGCTGCTTTCTCATTCCCACAATATAATGACTAACTGCCACCACCAAGTGATTATTATCATGAGACTGGGGCAGCAACTGTCATGAATCCAATTCAATAGTGCCTAAAGAGGGTAAAATTCCAGTTTTATTGAAATAATTGTAAATAATCCATGTAAATGAATCTATCTTGGTGGCAAGCACGGAGTTAAAAGTACTAAAAGATGCAAAGGAGGACTTCTCACCCTACTACTGAGTACCAACCAGAAGGTGACAGCTCAGCAACAGAAAAAGTTTCTCTCTCCTTGAAAAAGTGAAGTTGGTCAGAGCAGTTAAGGCTCCTCTGTACACAGGGAAAACTCAAACTCAAACTCAGCAATTATGGATCAAATTCTCAGCTGGTGGAGGTGAAAACTGAATGTATTGTGACAGCTGTGGAGCTTAGAGTTCCTCAAAAGAGCTAAACTAGGAGAGAGAAATGACGGCAGAAGTGTTCCTGAACCAAATCAGAAATGTTATAGCCCGGCGCCTGGCTAAAGTTGTCCCTTTGAAATACCGGTTTGAGAACTCTTCCGCTCTGAGGAATTTCCAGCAACCACATTTTAGAACCTGTCTGTCTTTGCCAGAGCAGAAACCGTTTTTCAGAGCTTACCCAAAGCTGCTAAACACAGGTGCTGACTCAGTCTTAAGGAGGACCCTGCCCAAAGACATCCTCAGGCACATCTCTCCATTCCCTTAAGAGCCACCTTTTTGTTTCCCCAGTATATTTTCTCAGAGTCCACCAGAGAGAGTGATCTCTATCCGTAGGAAACTATTTTTGAATACTAATTTGTCCAACACTTAAGAGTCCATGGCTTTCCTGCTATGATGTGTGAGAGCTGACACAGCAGGAGGCCTCGGACGAAGGGTGACATGAGACCCATCACCCTTCTGGAACGGGTGATCTGCATCTACCTCCTTTGTCTCATGGAGCAGTGACCTACTGCAAGAAGGATCTTTGAAACAGAAGCTTACTCACAAATCCATTTCTCTAAGAGCACAGGATTCCATGGGCTCCCATTCTACATTTCATTAGTCAGCTTTACTTATTAATTTCATGGCAAATAAAGCCTGTTTTGGTGTAACTTTTTCTCTCTGGTCCCACTTTCAAGATGCGCTCCGTATAATGTTTATCTTTGATCAGAGTTATTCAGCAGATAGGAGTGGCTTTTGTTTTGTAAAAAGTGACCAGAGAATTGGTTTGCCATCAAGTGTATAGTTAAGACGCCTCACACAGCTCTGTTTTTCTGCACTTCTCTCATTCTCTGCCAACTGGTACCTCAGTCTTATTGGTATCCAATAATAAGCCCGATTACAGCTAGCCCTAGGAGACATGACAAAAAGAGAGTCCTCATCTTGCATTAATTGCTCGTATTGAAACTATGCCACATCTCTCGAAGCTAGATGTTGCTTAGTATCCCTTTGATATGATAATGACATGCTTCTTAGCAGATGAATATGCAAATTAAAAGCAGTAATTTGGTGGCATGCACCTGCTGACACTGCACTACTATGCTTATGTGCTCCTCTGTAACACTGCAGCTACACAAAAGCATCACAGAGGTAAAATTAAATTCTAATGTCGTATATATTAAACAGATGCTTCCACTTTTCTTTGTATATCTACTTTTTACAGAATTTGCTATTGGAATCTCAGTTCTCCCTTCGTGCAATTAGTGGACATTTATGTGTTATACACAGAAATGTACTTGGAGCTATTTAAGGGCTCTGTTTTTAAAAGAAATGGTTTACATGAACTGCACTCTCAAAGAGATTTCTCCCCCCGCCTTCATAGCAGAGAGGCAGAGGATTTTAATCTTGATGCACAAAAGACCTTCATTCATAAAAGAAATGCATACTTGAGCACGGCAGCTTGCAACAGAAAATTTCTGCGGTAAAGATACGGCGGAGCATACAGTTATCCAAACTTTCTGATACCCAATTATCAACATTTCCAATTAGGTTTAGTGAATAAGCTCTGTGTGTTAATCACAGCGAGCCAGGTACACACTTGAAGCTCTTTATATCGGATTAAGGTGTTGGATGTGAAGGTAGAATTTGGTTCCAAGGTGCTGAGAAGGACGATTGAACCTAAGGTGCCAAGAGCAGAGGTCTGGGAGGACACAGCCAACAAGGCTGGACTGTCCCTGCTTCTGCTGACCACGGCTGAAAACGCTTTTTCCCTGGAGAGATACTGAGTGACCTCTTGGAGCAACTCGTAAGAAACCCAACTATCATTCCCAGATCTAAATACTCTAATGTTATCAGGCTCCGTGAAGTTTCTTTCGAAAAAGACAGGCAACTGAAGGAATTGAACTGATGTTTCACAGGACTCTAAGAGCTTAGAGGAGATTAAGGAAAATTCTTCTTATTCACAGATTTATATAATTTAGGAAATACGTATTGTGCCTTTTCCAAAAAAATAAAAGAAATACATAACTAGGTTCCATAAACTCAGAAGCTTTGGTGTTCAGAGGCTTCTTAGCTCCTAACTGGGCACTTCCCCAGCTCAGGGTCTGAATTCCTCTACAGTTCCCTGGATCTGCTGCAGGGGGTAAACCTGTCCCTGTCCTCAGGCAGCCCCTATCTCATGGCTGTCGTTCACTCCACACCATGTCCTGGCTGTTTGGATGTGGGAAAGAGCACTCCCTTCTTTGGAAAGAGAACAGTTGTATCAGAGAGGAGATGTTCTTTCTCCTGGCCATATTTTCTTGCCAAATAGAAAAGGATGTGTTAATGGCAATGGATGTGAACTATCGAAAGTTGTTATAGTTCAATTCCCTTCACCAAAGTCCAGACTTTACTCCCACCTATTTCACTTCCCAGCTTGCAATGAGCATGTTGCCAACGTAAATCAATTTATAATTAGAAGAATAAATATCTTGATCCCTACTGTCAGCATTCGTGAAATCTGTTTTTAGCTACCCATCGTGCATAAAACACACATATTAGTTTCTTTTTGAATAGGACTGTGAGAAAGACTCTAAAATATGAGGAACTTAAACAGGAAGAAATAGAGAGTTCAAATCATAGAATCCTAGAATGGTTTGGGTTGGAAGGAACGTTAAGGATCATCCAGTTCCAACCCCCCACTTTCGGCAGGGATGCCTCCCACTACAGCAGGTTTTCATATACTAAACAGCAGAGAGTCACACAGTTTTTGTACTGGGTTAGTCACTGGGTTGACGGGTTCATCTCCCTACTCCGTACTCCTCATGAGTATTTATGTATATTATTTACACCAATCCTATTCTGTTCTGTATCACCAGAGATGTGTAAACAGCTGTTCATATATATACACACACATATACGCATATGTATATATACATTCCCCCAGTAATTACGTGGTTGTAGTTATTTCTTACTATGTTTTCAGTATGCGAATCTATTTTGTCCAGAAGACGTTATTGAATCCTAATATAGCATTACTCCTCACTTCTCAAATACCCACTTGTATGCCTTAAAAGACTAGAATTTGTATCCTTTAACATATTTATAATTCCATTTCTAAAGCACACACCATTTCCTCAGCAGCAGGGGGCATTAGAATTAACAGAAACAATAACTAAAGCAAATACATCATTATGCCACGGAAAGGCTTCAATAAAACACTGAATTTACAGCAACCCGTTCAGCATAATCAGAGCACAGACACGAGGGCAGGATCCTCAGCCCTACAGCCAGAAACCATTCATGAAAACACTCCTGATGGATGCACCACTTGAAGTAGAATCTCCACGACACAGAGCTCTCAAAGCTGCTCTGGGAGGTTTAAGTTTGTTTGGATCTACTGGCACCCGAGGGGAAGCCATCCTCAGAATCAAGAGTTCTCAAGCTGATCAGCTGTCAGCAAAACCAAGATCTAGCAGCAGAGTGCTTTAGGGAATCTCTCATGAGAAACAATGCGGAAAGATGCTATGAGAGACTCAGGACACATCACACAGAGCATCAAGTCTGATGTTAAACACAAGCAAATACAAGACACAAGCAGCTATAGCTGACACCCTTGGGAGCATTGTCATAAAATCTATAAAATTCTGAGACCTGAATTGTAGCCTCTTGCAACAGGGTCCTATCGCATCATAACCTACGTAACACTAAAGAAAAAGACACCTTTCATCCCCTCAGGCAAACTAACAAACCCTTTTCTTTAGAATCCAACCCCAGCATTTCTTCAGGTGCATTTCTATGAATGTCCCACACGATATTTATAATTCCCCCTGGCTCACCTACAGGGGCAAAGTGCACTATTTCCTACGCCTGGAGAGAGTTATGCTGGGCAACCATGGGCTCCTCTCAACCCCTGTTGGAATTTCACATCGAGCAAGAGTAACTTCAAAATATTCACATGACTGGAGTAAAACAGCTCATGTTACTCGAGAAATCAATCTTAAGAGACTAAGAGCCTTGCAATGTAATAACACTACTTGGTTTCAGCCCCTTATCTGTAGATCTTTTTTGCAGTAAAATGAAAACAGTAAGAATGTCAGATTGCCATTATCTGTCAGGAATTTTAGCAGGAAAACAAAACAGGTTTAGCACAATGATGAACAGTTGTGACAAATCATCAGCTTTTTCTCTAGATCCTCATCTCAAAGCAGTTTCATATTTCATCTTTAGACTCTGCGTTCCCTCACACCCGTAGCAAAAAAAAAAATTATCCAGCATTTTGCACTGTGTTACAGCTCCACAATTTACCTTCCACCTCTCAAGAAGTGAGAGAGCGTCACCTTTTTCAGTACAAATAATTCTGACACCAGACAAAGTCTTTGGTTCAAAGCAATTCCTATTAGCAATTAGCAATGATTTCTCTTACAGTAATGCTCAAGGCTTCAACCGTTGACCTGCAAGGATAGAAGAGGAGAACGTGTAGGGACTGTCCAAAATCCGAGCACAAGAGGGGCTGCTTAGAAATCAGCAGAAGAAAGAGGAGAGACATAGCTTGACTTTTCCCTAGTAAGAAATCAGATATAAGGGGGTTTAAATAATAAAATTTTACTCAACAAATGGCTTAAAGAAAAGCATTTCCCTCTACATTTTTTGTTGCCATAAGTAACATTCTAGTGGGATTGGAGGGCTTCTGGCTCCAACGAATCCATCAGTGTTTTAGCCAGGAGTCTTTACTGCGGTGCAATTAAAAAGTGGCAAATAACTCCCTTAACAACAGAAAAGCCCACGTGCCTGCCCTGCAGACCGTGATCAGACATTCCTTATTTCTCTCACTCCTTGCCCAAGATGTGCAGAAAGGTCACAGTCTGAAAAATAACTTTTCAATCAGCTGGAGCGTTTAGGGACCAGGCTTCAGAAGAAGAACCTCCAGGGAACAGTTGGGAACCCTGGTCCCTCTGCCAAAGAGCTTTGGGTAAAATATGACAAAAGTAACTTTTTATGTACTGACAAAGCAGAAGAAACCACTGATAACTCTCCTCTGCTGGACGAGAGGTATTGATCTCACCAAGTGAATAATGCTGCTCAGTTAATTTCTGAACTTCCCTTCTCCAAAACAGCAGAGAACATAACTCTTCTTAATGAGGAATTAGCTCATTTATAGGTTTCTGTATATCTCACAAAGTTCCAAATGCAAAACATTCTAAAATGCCACCCTAAAACTTCCATCTAGCAAAACACAGACAAACCTGCTACATTTATACTTCTGCAGCGTATGTGTATCCCCTATTTTACATGAATTTAAACCGTAAGTATATCGATTAAAGCAAAAGGAAGGTCTTTTACATAAAACATGCTGAAGTAAGAGAAGAATTCAGGCCTCATGCTTTCAATTTCACAGCAGAAAAACTGAACATTTCCCCACGTCACCCAAAGAGGACACGCATTTGTCATGTAAACATATGTAAAGCCATCCTGGGTGCAGATCCCTCGATTTAGAAATATTAGTATCTTAGTAAGTAACCATACCGATGGAGAGCAAGTTTATAATGGTAAAACATACTGCATTAATACCATTAAACATCAATTAATGTAAATAGCTTAGTCTCAGAGCTGTCACTGAATAACTGAATGCACAATGACACACTGTTACTAATTCACTGTCAGGAGAAAGCTGTGTACAAATAACCCTTTAGGCTATTCCTCACTGAAAAAAAAATGAGAGTAAAAACTGTGTGACCACTCAGTTGACAGCAGAGCGTTTGTCCAACATGATGTCAGATTCTGTTATTCATCTTTCTTTCTTTTTTTTCTTTTTTTTTTTGGCACCCTCTGCTCAAACTAATTGATGGTGGTTCCAGTGAAACATCATCGCCTTGTGATTTCTTGTCAGCTTCCCTGACCTCTTTCGGAGCTTTGAGTTTCACATTTTAAGGAGGAGGAAAATAAATGAGACAAACATACTTCACAGTTTAGCCCACCCACACATCCCTCAGCCAACAATTCTTCAAGTGTGTGGGTTCACCACACACGAGCTCCACCTGACTGATTTTTACCTGGTGCGTGACCTTCAATTGAAAATTCCAACAGCATGCAACTTGTCTTTGGCAAATGAATTGTAAGTGTGCCAGCTGCCAGATGTCTTCATTTTAAAACACCTTCAAAACTGCTTTCTGGCATGGATCCACAGGCAAAACAAGCTAAGCTGGAGCTGTAATTTCTATTCTGTGTGCGAAAAAGGGGAGGAAACCTAAGATGTGTTGCTTTATATCTCTAAGAACGGTACAAGGTGGTGGGAAAAAAAAACCCACAACAACAACTCATTACAGATGCGCCGTGTATTTTCGGGAAAAGTTTTTTCCAGTACACAGAGCATATCCAAAATTTACATAAATATTCACCCTAATGAAATCCTCGTTTGAAGTAACATAGTTCTGAACAAAAGGATTCCCTCTGAACCATGAAAATTAACGTCTGTGCCTCCAAACGTGGACTAACCAACCCATTCTGCCTAAGGTTTCGAAAAACTGCTTGGCAAAGGCACTAGAAGGTAGAGATCTTAATTAAATCTCTGCACAAGACCTGGGATCACATGTTTCCAATTACTTTTGTTCCATTCTGGTTTGCTGGCTGTCTGTTTCCTTTGAGAGAACCTGAAATTCATCCCAGGGACACCATAAGTTCCAGTGCCATTAGCAGATCTTCCCAACGAATCCGCACATAGTTGTTTTTCACTTGGCACCATAACAAAGTTGTTCTCCTGCCATGAAAAATGGCAATTTCCATCCACTTTCCTTCAAATACCTAGAGATTCACCACGTTCCACGTGCTGAAGCACCCACGCAACCCCAGGAGCTAAAAGGATTCAGAATCACCCCTTCTAGTGCCAAGAAAAGACCTCTTCCTGCACACATAACCTTCTGCTTTCTGCTGTCAGACTATTAACCACCAACTCACTCATCAGCCGCCCAGCCACAGATATATATATACACATATAGGCCATTAGCTTAGAAATTATATATGTACTTTGGTTCTCTGCTATATTCATACAGTTATAATTTATTATAATATATCGTAGTATTGCCACAAGCCAAAAAGTAACTGGGTAAAGACATTATGGAAGAGTTACATTTGGAAAAATGATCTTTACAGCAATGAACAGCACTGAGGGTCACATTTACCAATGGGTTTTTTAAGGATGGGTACTGGGCCTTGACTGGCATCATATAGAAAACTGCTTCTATACATACAAGGATCTGCCACCTACAGCTGATGAGAGAAGAATGCATAGAAACACCTGATTACTTCTTTATTAAACAAAATATTCAAACCAGAGCCTACGGATATTCTAATACCTCTGAATAAAACTCAGCATTTCAGAATGAGTGCCTGGGAACCAAAATGACCTTACACACGAAGAATCCAAAGTAAGATGTCCCAATTATTATCTGGCTTTTCAAACAATCAAAAAGTACAGACGTATCAAGAAGTGGTTGAACAGGTATTATCACTCCACCTGTTAACTGACACTAAAGCACCCATCTTGATAACTATGGGTATGGAAAGAAAATAAAAGCAGAAGGCTTCCTGGGACATCTCAGGATAACATTCAAGAGCACATACTAATCTTTACCAGCACTATACGCAGCTTCCAATACTTGGAAGCGAGAGAACTCCTTATAACAGACTCGTGTCTTCAGGGTATGAAATGCATCATCCTTTCTGAAGTCAAGCAACTCCGCCAGTTCGAATGGGAGCTTCTAGGAAGGTTCGTTTTCCATTCCCTGGGAAAATGTGAATGGTTGGAGGTGAGAAGAGAACCGCATGCCCGCTGCTGCTAATGTCTAAGGGGAGCCACACCAGCTACTTCTAGAAGTGCCACTCCAACTGAGACTTTGAAAATGAACACTCCTACTACTTTAGATGATATCCTGATCTGTGAAGGTGACAACCATCTCATAGACTTGATAACCGGTCACCCCAAACTGCAAGTCTTCTGAAGAATACATACTATCCAAGTGCTTTGGTTGCCTTCTCTTTTGCTCTGCCAGACTTGCTTTTTTTTTTTTCAGTTACAACTAGAAAAAGGACCAGGCAGATGCCAGTGGTTTTGGTACTTCTTGTCATCTCACTGGAGGCGGTGGCCATCATTAGCTGGCCAACTGCTAGCCCTACAGCTCTGCCCATTACTACAGCCTCTGCCATCAAAGCCACTTTCTCCTGGAAGTAGAACAGAGAAGGTCCCCTGTGGTCTATGCTGCTTCTTTGACTTCTTACAAAGAGAGACACTCCAGAGAAGATCCTGGAGTCCTGTGGATATTCTGGGTTACCTGAAGAAACCATAGTTTTATTTAGGGAGAGGATGGCTGGCGGAAACCTTCAGTACTAGTCTGGCCTTCATTTTCTCCTGTTGTCCAAACTTAATTCCCCTGACAACAGCAGGCTCCTCTATGATTACACCACTCCTGAGAGATATTGCCTGACCTGTTCAAAGACTTGTCATGATGGTGGCTTCCTAAATCTCCAGCTAAACTATTTCAGTGACTTTCTACCCTAACTGCTAGAAAGATCCTCTTTCTTTCTAACCAAGAATCTCTATTGCTGTAATTTAAGTCTATTATTTCTTATCCTTGGTCTCGTCAGCCACAGGCAGCGCAGAACAAATGGCTCACAATTTTCTGAATATAATCCAGAATATTGTTTTTCTCACAGGGGCATAATATCTTTCAGTTTGCAATTCATCATACCCACTGCCTCATTTTCTGAAAAACTTCTAACCTTAAGGAAAAAATACTTAAAATCTGTGCTATACGGATACAGTCTGACATCCTAGAGCCAGCCCTGGTGTCCAGTGAAAAGCTGAATGCCAAGATGCTGCATATTAGTAAAAAAGTGTAAATGAAGAGTGCAATGTAAATAGTTTAGAAATTATCAATTATCTTTTCCCATCTCTTCTCTACCCCTGTATCTGGAAGGTCATGTTCTGTCTAAATCAGATCAAAATTAATTCTCAGCAGAAAAGTCAAATTCCTAAATGCTACTCAAAGAGGCAAAAAATACTGGACAAGTTTCTCGACGTATGTAGCAAGTGCAGAGGTCTTGTCTTTGTGAAGTACTACATTAAATGGCAATAAAAATTCTAAATTGTATATCACATTGAATTATCTCCTCTATTTGAGTTGTGAAGCCTCACTGTGAAAAAAACCACCCAAACAGTCTATTCCTACTTCATTCCTTTCTGAACAGGATACGAAGAAGTTACACAAAAGAATAGTACATGAAGAATTTCAGATATTAAATCTTGTCCTGATAAAAGCAAATAAAATTTGGTCTTAATAACTACTATATTTTCAGATGTACTTGTTTTTCTCACCTGTCCCTCCAGGCATTGTATCCTGGAAGTGTCTCAAATAGCCAATGTACTTTTTGTGTTAAAAACCCAAATCTTCTCCTTAAGCTTCTCAACCACCGCATTTTTCTTACACCATCGTCCACCAAACGGATACTACAGAGAAAGTCTCATAACAGAGAGATGCGAAAGCATAAGAAGATGTAATAAAATCAGTGATCTAATTCACAAGGGATGTAAATGAGCACAGTTTCAGAGGAGGCAATGGAGATAAGTTTGCTTCACTCCCTTAAATGACTAAAATCTCACAGATCACTGCAGTTTAAAAGAAGAAATGCTGCAGTACAGCTTTTATAGAATACAGACAGTTGTTTCAGAAATTACATTTTGGCTTATATTCAAATATATCAGAAAACATTAATACATGTTACAAAGTCTAATTTGTATAACAAAAGCCACCAGCCTCCTCTGCCACCAGCAGCCTCCCAGGAACGTCTTCGCAGAAGAGCCAACTGCTCTGGAAGTTCTCAGCCAAGATCTAACACAAGCAAATCCAGCTCTAAGAGGATACAGACACGACTCAGTCAACAGAAAACAATGCACCAAAAACATTTAATTTGCTTGTTTTTCCTCAGACTGCCTGTCTACGAGAGCTTGACAGGGGCCAAGGACCATACCTTGTGGCATTAGGTAAATACAGACCTTGTTATTCTTGACTTAGAATTTACTTTTCTTATAGTAAATAATACTTCATATTTTTTGTAACTTACAAAAATATATTCCAAAACACTCCACAGTTACATTCCAATTTTGTCTCTGGATCTTTCTCTGAAACAGCAAGATGTCAGATATTCCCCACCTGAGTCATATTTTGCCACATTCATTTCACTCCACTTCTGCCCCTGCAGTCCCTTTGCTTTTCACCACCACCCCTACTACTGACGGGGTCCTGTATCCCCATATTTTTCCTAAAACAAGTCTACAATCAACATCTAATTTTTACAGCCTATTTATCTGCCAGGTGAGTGGTCTAAGTACCCCATTTTCCGATAGATAGCTCCCATTTCTGAGACACACAGCTAGGCTGCACTTGAAGAAAACAAACCACTTAATACATTCACTTCCCCAAGGCAATAATTCGTACTTTCTTAAAACTGTAAATAAAACAACAGCCCAAAAAGCTGAGTTTGGACCTTTGTCTGTTCATGCTTTCTCAGAGCATGAGCATCTTCAGGTGAAGATGGTCAAGCAAAGCAAAACTTCTGTCATGATCTATTAATAGAGAATAAGGATTAATGAAGGATTATGTCATAATGAGTCTGCCCGCCGAGTTGCTTCAGTTCTTGTCCTTTACTGCCAAAATACAGTTCTCGTTTCCAGCAAACAAAGTCTATCAGAGAGAAAGCACAGAGCCCCTTTAGAACTGGGAAGTCCTGCGCATAATAATGAATGACTAACTCTGCTTCTGCCAAAGAGCTCGGGCACTTTCCATGTCAGGGGTCAGCGCAGTGATTCACGGGGAGCCTGATCCTTATCTAAGCTTCTGCAGCAAAATGAGAGCTCGCTGTAGCCTTATTAAAGAAATGTTTGTTCCCCCATCAATGAAATGAAAAGGGAGCGCCTCAAAGCAGTTTTGCAAATCACAGCAATAAACTGCTCGAGTTAACTGCTTTATTACAAATATTTAATTATTCTCTCTGTTAAAGATCCTGCATTTGTAAAGACAAAATTAATAGCAGACTCAGTAACCTACTTGGATTTGCATGTGTGGGAGAGGATATTTTATCAAACGTACTGACACCAGTAGCCTTCGTGGTGAAAATGTGAAAAAAAAAAAAATCCCCCCCAAAAAACCAACCGCAGAAAAACTTAATCCATGTGTCTGCAGAAACGACTTCAGCTCCAGGAACACGAGCACTAAAAACAAAATAGGATTTTTCCTAAACAAATTATTTAAGTATTTCTTAATATTCAGACACAAACCTCCCCTTTCGCAGTAGATAATGCATGAACAGGATTTTTATACATAATAAAGTTGGTCAAACTATGCACAGCTATGGCAGTAATTATCTGCCTGACGAAGAAGGAATTTTTCTCTATTAAAGTTTTAGCTGCTGAACTCTTAATGGCTGAGTTTAACTATGCTGAACAAAATCTGTCAAGGCAATCCACTTTTCTTTAAAACACTTCAAGCAACATGGAAGACTCTTTTTAATATACAGCGGTGTTTTAAATAATTAATTACAAGTCAGGTAACGCTAAGAAAAAATGACTGAAAAAATTATTCACTGAAAAGAGCAAATTTAAATTTAAATCCATGGCCAAATTTTAATTTGAGTTGTGGTTTAGACTCGCTGCAGCAAAACAATAAAAATATGTAAAGAAAGTTGTACCTGATTTAAGCTAAATTTCAACTCGAACGTAACCAGAGAGCATATTAGGATTGAAAAGCAGAATACTAATCTCTAAAATTAGAAAATTGATCAACTGGGATATGCATCAGAGAGATTCATCAAAGCCTCGCACTAGCCTATCTCCATTTACTGGTTAGATCCAGCTAATCTACATCATTAAATTGACCATTCAGGAACCGAAAATCTGCCATGTAGGTCCCGACTTTTCATAGAGGCTTTTAAATATGTATTCGGGGACTACAAAGTCCTGAATATATTTTCAGTCTTTTTATACTAAGATTTACAACTAATGACCTTAAGCAATGTCATGCATGTAAAACAAAATTATAAGACCACCCTGGTTTGAGCAGAATTAAGGTATAGAATCATACCTCATTCTCATTCAAATTTAGCAGGCTAGAACAAAAAAAAAAAATCCATAGTAATATAGCTAAACCTATTTCATAGTTTTACTTTGTAAAACATGCCTCTTCACTCGTATTTTGCTATTACAGGCTCAATATAAGTAGACAATTATCTAAGCTTAATGCCAAGGACGATAATGCATTGAGCACATGCAAAACCCTTGCGCAACATCAACCGCGGCCCGCAGGGATAAAACATTTATCAGTTGCTCCTCGGGGCACCGGCGGGCTGGAAAATTTGGCTGCCCATGCTGACATTTAGAGAAATGGGGGGTTTAGCCCCATCCCGAGCCTGGCCCGGTGTGAGGATGACTCCGCTGGCAACCTGCCTCCCCGTCCCCACGCGCTCGTCGGGCTATGCTCTGTCCCACCACTTCCCATGAAAGGAGGCCTTTTACTCCCCGGCGGTGGCTGGCACGGTGCCCCTTTCAGGGCCCAAACCAACCGTCATCTTGGATGTAACAAATTAGTACATTCTCAGAATAATAATAAGGGTGGACATGAAAACACTATTGTTTTTACTTGGAAATGAAGTAACTACATTCGAGCCGGGTGACTTTTTCAGTTCAGCACCGCAGGCAAAAATAAATCTTGGGGAAAAAGAATGGACAATGAGAGGAGAGAGGAGGCACGGGCTCTGGCTGCGGGTTCAGAAGTAAAAGAGCTGCTTCTCCTTATGCCCAAAGAATATACTGTAAAATCAAATCTGGAATATCAAACAATCACTCCCTTTGAATGAGAATTGCTGCAGGCTTTTGCGACTTGATCTACAGCTCACAGAGGAATTTTTTTTTTTGCCTGTAAAGCACTGAAATGCTTAAGTAAGCTCTACCAATATCACATGGAAATGTTTTATAAAATACACTGAAAACACTAAATACAGAATAAGGCAAGAACTGGACTCGAGCTAAGAAGCAGGGTTGCACATTTCCCAACTGTAAAACATAAACTTAGTTAATGTGAAACACATCTTAAACTACAAATAAATATTTCTAAAGCGTGGCATGCTTGCCCTTTTATCTAGGCACTGGGATTATAACAAAAAATACATTTTTTCCTCAAGCTGTGCACACCAGATCTTTTAAAAACAGTATCACAGGACACATTCGATAATGCTACAAATTCATGTCATTGTTCTCAGCACTGGAGCACAGTCCTGGGCCAAGTTCCCTGAGAAGAGCCGATAATTAAAACTTTCCTGTATCATAGGCCAGTCCAGGAACCTCTTTCTTGCCAAACTACGATATGGAACATTAACAGGGATTTGAATAACAAGTGCAGCCGTTCCCGTGTAACTCCTCAGTGGCAGATAAGACTAAATTAGTGTGAAGTGCTGACAAGTAGGAAAGATTAAAACAAATATTTCTTGTAAATATGCTAAATATATTTCCATTTTACGCCATGGTCAGTCCGTGAAGCAAGAAATCCAATATATATCGAGTACATTTAAAAAAATACTGAGTTTGAGACAGTTTGAATAATTCAAGGTATTTTATGTAAAAATGTAACGATTTTACTAAACTTTCTGGTTAAAATGAGTCCAAGAATATCTCATTATAAATGGAGACAGTCCTGGAAAAGCAATCAAGCATGACTAAAAAGATCACTCTTTTACACAAAAAAATAGCCTTCTTATTTTACCCTTTGTTGGAAAGACATTTGGCCAGCCACAGGGGAAATACATAATCTACTTTTATATTCAAATAATATATTGCAAAATTCTATGCATACAAGGACCTTAAAACAATTCTGGGTGGAATATATAAGACATGGGTTTATGTGATCCTAATAACTGAATTGCTGACATGGGCTGACAATTACTTGGGGGGGTTTATTTGTTTGTTTCTGCTCCTCTGAAGCGGGTCTACAAGCACTTTGTTGATTAGTTATTTCTAATGTGACTTTGAAGGAAAATGCCAATGGAAAGACATTGCAATAAAATACACAGGGAGACTCTGGCTAGAAAAATTAGAAGTTATCACGTATGAGGAGAACGCACCTTTTCAGGGGGACGCTGATTATTGCAGCCACCTTAATTCTGAAGCTTAATTATGATCAAAAGGAACATTCCACCACAAAGGTCGCATGTGAAAAGTAGGCAAGTTTTTTTTTAAAATACACAAACCTCCCTGCTAGCCAGCGTACCCTTTTATTTCTTTATGCTCATATCAGACATTCAAATAAAGAGTATTGATGGCGATTTGCTTTCAGAATCTGAAGGACTAATGAATCAATACCTTTATTTTTAAGGATACTAATATGTCAGCGGGTCTGGAGGAAAATTGCTTTTCAAGGCAATGCTGCCAGGGTAAGAATCAGGGAGGAGAGATGCAATTGATGTTTTTCACTTTACTTTAAACAAGACGACAGTTATTCAGTTTCTCAATACACAGGATTATGAAGATCAGAGTGCTATACACCCCAGAAGAGGGAAAGCTTAGAGCAATTATAGTTCCCTTCTAAGCGCTGGAGCACTCACTGTTGGTTTGCAACAAATAAGCAGTCGACACACATCTCTCCTGCCTCAGAACTGGCTGAGGTCCCTGCTCCTAAAACTCACAAATAGGGAAAGAAAAAAAAAAAAAAAGGAGCAGGGATTTCAATTAATATAACAGCACTCCTTGCAGCCTTGGATTTTATCACTCGGGAAGAGCTGGAGTTTTCTCGTGTGAGCTGGGTGTCTTGGCCAAGAAGTTGGGAAATTACAACAGGAGGGCAAAGGAGCAACGTCAGGGACTTGCAGGCTCCCAGCCTCCTCCGAGCCCTTCCAGCCTCGGCAGCAGAGCAGGAGGAACAGTTGCTCTAACTCCACTTTTCACCACAAAGAACCCAATTCAGAGAAAAAATAATCTCATACTGTTTATGGCGACTGCGCACTATGTTCACAAAATACAATTATAAATGGTTTATTCATTCACAGGAAAGAGCCTCCCCAAGCGCCAAGGGCCTGATGAACCTCAGCCAAAGGCCCAGGAGGACAAGGAAGGAACTTGGGTCAAACTTCAGCTCTTGGGCTTGTCTCCTTCACAAATGTTTCACCCTTAAAAACTAAGAACTGGGTGACAAGTATCTTCTTTCTTGTCATGCTGCAGAGTTGGATGTACAAACTGTTACCAAGCTTTAAACACTGGAGCTGAAGTGGTAGAACTGGCCAGATTTACAGGTCAGCATGAGGAGAAGTTGACTGAAAACGGTTCTTCAACATTTTGCAATTAAAGTAGTAGTTTGAAAATAGCAGCTACCAGTTGAAGAAGACAACAGCTTTGTATGGATTTGTATGTTTGTTCTTTCTCTACTCGTGTATCCAACAAGCACAAAAAAATTTCTCCCAAACAGTCCTAAAAAAGCAAAGTGATAGAGCTGTACGTCCCCAGCAGTTAACAGCACAGGCAGCTAATTAATTATGTACTTATGTGTGCAACCAACTATTCATGCAAATTACACAAGCCGTTGAGCGCACACTTGGTGCACACAAACGTTTAATTGCCCAAAGTGCTAAAAGTCTTACCCAAAGTAAAAAACAAAAAGTAGTATCTAACAATTACTTTGAGCTTATATTTCCTCAGGACCTATAGATGCGATCCCACCTCTCAGGTGTGAATGCCGTGCCCACAGGCCATAGGCACGACAACCAAACTTTGACATTATTCCACATAAACAACATCGAAGAAAGAAGATTTTATAGAAAACTTACCAAAATTGATTTTTATCATAATAAAAGGAAAACATTTTATGTCTAAAGTACCATTTGGAGATGCAAAACAATGTGAAGGAAAAGAAAATGAAAATGTATTTCTTCCATTCTGCAACACCGTGGCTCTCTCTCTTTGCTGCGATTTCACTCGTATGTTAGAAGTACAATAAAAATGTGTTGGATGAAACCCCACATAATTATTCCACCAACTTTTCAAAGGGTTAATGGGAAAAGCTGCTCCTTGTGCCCCCTCCTGGCTGTGGCCCCACCAGCCCTGAACCAAGGGCAAGGGTGGCCCAAGCCATCCCCTGCCCTCGCTTCCTTGAGCATCACTATTTTAAACGCACTCACAATAGCATGAAACAAAGTTATCCATGGACCAAATATTAGCTCCTTCAAGGTTTCAAAAGGAATGCATTAAAATAAAAATAACAGGAGCTTTTAATGGAAAGATCTATAAAAATTTGCAAAATTTAAAAGGCGGCTGTTTCCTCTTGAATCCTGTTAATGATTAAACACCGGATACGTAGTTGAGTCTGTCCTAACCCTACCTCATGCATACAAAAGAAGAGAAAAAAGCTTCCTTCATTATTAATAAAATCAGGGTTTGGAAGCATGATCTGAGGTGGACATCTCAGAGTTCCTGAACAGATGTGTAATTCTAATATCACGTGTAATTTGGGGGGTAATGGCTTAAGGCCAATTAGATTTATATCATAGTTTTTTGAAATGATGCAGTAGTTGCATATGAATACGTCAGCTTCACTTGCAGAGCTTGTATTTTGATCCTTATCCTTTAAACAGATGAGGTAAATCTGAATCAAAGACAGGATATTTTATGACCACTTTGAAGACAAACATCACATCTCTTATCACATAGACAACAAAACCTTGAAAGTTCCCCAGAAGCAAGGGGAGTATCTCCTTGCTACAGGGAAGTGAACACTCAGTATCCAGAACCTGAGACAGAAGAAAGCGGCAGGATTCAGGAAAAGAAGAGCATGTAAAGTAAAGTTACAAGAGGCTATGAAAAGGCAGAAGAACTGTGTACATCTTTATATGGAATTTAGGAATTAATATCTTATTTTTTCCCCTGAGATCCACAAAAGAAGACCTAGTTCTGCCTCTGCCATCCAAAGGACCCAAGTTCAACCTAGCGTATTTGATCCAAATTCTTGAATTTCAACTCCAACTATAATTTCACTCTGAGATTTTTTTCCTAGTACTAACATCTAGATCTAAAGGTAGAGAAATTTTGCAAACTGGCTGCTTTTTTACAACATCTGAGCACCTTGTGTGCATGAGTAGTATTAGAAAATGTTTAATTTTGAGCCTTCCTCATGACCAAAATTTGTCTTCCCCTCACCCCAAGAAATGCCAGGGAAACAAGCACCAGCCCTCCACTACGAGTAGGAGGAAAAACCTCAATCTTTCCACACCAAAAGAGAGTCTGCCTCAGTTCCAGCATGAAGTGTCCAGAACTGCAGCCTTATAAACAAAGCACCATGAGACAGGAAAAGGCTGAGATATTTGCTGCCAAGTTTCGCTCTGACAACTTGGTTTCTCGTTCTAGGTTAAAATACGCACCAGGCAACTGAAGATGTGTACTGGAGGGATAACCTCCAGAAAAACTATTAAATAACGATGAAATTAAGTGATAAAGAAAATTAAATATCTGAAGTATGGAAATGCACTCTTCCCAAATACAACATGAGCACGGCTTTGCACCGATACAAACCTTTGTGTTTATTACTACAGCAGCTTTATCCGGGTGATTCTTGACTGACCTGGTATCACTGGAATTTTTCCCCTATTATTTTTCTTTTAATCTCAGTAATGCTGGACAGAGATGACAGATGACTCACTTACTCCTCTAACTTTGCCCACTGTGTCTTTGCAGGCAGGTCCTGGTCTTCATGCCCAGTTCTAGCAGACTCAGGGACTTTGATTTACAAGTAACTTCACCAAATCCCTGGGAAATTCTTCTCTCTGCCACCCTGAAGGCCTTGCTGAATCCTGTGTGCTCCTCCCGCCACCTCCAGGCTTCCAGTTCTACACTGGTCACCTTTACTGTCCCTTCCAGCAAACCTCGGGGTCTCCTGCTCCTTGAGCAGGACCTGCAGCTCACCGGGCAAAGTGCTGCCCACCAGCCCTTCCACAGGACCTGCCTCAGCCCATCCCCTGGGGGGGACATCACAACATTTCAACACTCGTTGTCACCTTCATACTTCATTTGACAGAAAAATTGATCCACTAAAGGAAAAAAACCTCACCTCCTAAATGTTCGAATTTCATATTTTTTCCAACATATTTAGATTTTCCACCTTAAGAACATGTTCTCTTTTTTAAAAGAGTACAGTTATGTTTAATTCTGAAAAAGTATTAAATATCCCAGCTGATGTACAACTTTTGCAACCACTAAGTGAATAATAACTTATTTGCTCTGCTCTGTTCCAAACCACGACACCAATTGATGGAGGTATGGGAAAAGTAGGAAACTATGAAAACAGACACAAAAGATACACAAGTACTATTTTTCTCCATCGGTCTGTTGGTTGAGGATGAAATTCTGAACTGAAATCACACACTTCTCCATTGGAAAGCCATTCTCACCCCAAGCATTTCACGGAAAGTTTGGCATTAAAAAAAAATTTAAAGAAACAGAGTTCATGGGGGAAGGTGATGACCTGTGTTCAGGAATCTTAAAAAACAGAAGAGTTTCAGAAAGAGGAAATAGCAGCACTTTCTCTTCACTTCACTGCTAAGAGGACAGTGCTGATTCCTGACAGAAGGGTAAGGACACTGAACCTGGAGTCACTGAGTCACCAAACCCTGCCCATCTCACACCTGTAGCAGCAAAGCATCAGAAGGAAGACCACAATCTTTTCCTCTGCTTAATTTTCATTATGAAATAACACAGAGAGGTTGAATATAAATGCCACTGCTGCCAACTTGATGTTGTCTGTTAATTCCCCTCTCAAATTTTAGAAAATCACTTTCTGGCCCTGAGCATCACGTAGGGTTTCAGAAGGTCTAAGCACCTGCACATCATCCTGCATGTCCCTCCAGGTAAAATCAATCTGAAACTGGATTGGTCTTTTATTATTTTACAGTCAGCTGTTTGGACATTTTCAGCATTCTTCCTCATTTATAAACAAGCCAAATGCCCACAAAAACAGTGTCTGCTCCTATGTACTGAGACAATGTTTGGTGTGTTCTACTCCAGAGCAGAAAGGAATTGATTTTAAAGAACCTTATTTGTGCTGATGAGTGGTCAGTGAGACTTTAGGCCAATACAGACATATTTACAAGACAAATTGGTTTTGGGTATCGTTGCTCTGAAGTCGTCCAGGGTTAATATGTTTTAGTTAAGGACAGTGCTGAAAAAATGATATGTAGCACCTCATTTTTTCTTAATGTTTTAGGATAAACAGCCGCACACACGGAGAGTAGCTTAACCATCTACTCCTCCACTAGGTGGATGTGGAGCCACATTTCCAATAAAAACCTAAGAAAATGCTACTAGCACTTTTCTGGGTCCGTAATTTCAATGAGTCAACCTGGACCATGAGTATTTTTTTTTTAAAATAAAACCCAAACAAACTCACTTTGTGTTGCCTGTGCTGACTCATCCAGATGACTTGGCATATTCTCCATACCAGCTGCATACCTTTCTAAAAATAAACAAAACAAAAAATTAATGGACTGTCTTCTAGTGAGTGAGTGGTGATACACGCTGCCTCCTCACCATAACGACCTGTACTCTGTACTCGCTTCATGCCTTTCACAGAAGGCTCTCGAAGCGACAGATTACAATCACATTTACACCTCATCCTTCCTAAGAAGCAGAGAAATTGGAGCAGCAGATGCTCAGCAACCTTGGGGGAAAAAAAAAAACATCTCTTGGCAGGTTACTTACAGAAAGCACAGATAAAAACATAAAGTTTGACCCTCTCTTTCCTTTTCTAACACGGCAGCTACAGAGCCTGCTGATGAAGGAGGAAGGAATGCTCACATTTCTCACAAATTTAGGATTTCTTCACCTATTAGTGTTAGGAAAATCTTACTTGTTAACCCTTACATTATGGATAATTAATTCTTCTTTTCCTCCTCCCTAATTTTCCATCAGCACCACCCATTTAGTAACAGATAATTCTGTGCCTTTCTTCTTTTGACTACCGTTGCAAGGCTGAAGAGAATGAGTGAGGGGAGGACTAAAGCAGAAAGAGTGGGGAATGAAAAGGGAGGGTTTGTATGGGGGGGAGAAAGAGATGAAGAACAAGCAGAGGTCAAAGCAAAGAAGAAAGAAAACAGGAGAAAAAGAAAAGAATAAGAAGGGAAGAGAAGCAGAGGAGAGGCTTACATACTTCTGGGGGACTTCAAAATGCTCAGGAGAGTGGACTCTTATGTCCCTTAAGCTTTCTGTTTATCCATCCCACCACCCATCCTTCACAGCACCCAGCTCCAGGAGGCCAAAGGAGTTTTTGGAGGGGAATATCTTGCTCGATTCTACTCCTCTGTGGAGATTTTCAGTTCTACATACGGCATGGGCCACTCTTCTCTGCTAGAAGTTATTATGGGCACTCTGCAAAGATGATGGTATCTTTCGACCAAATGAGGTAAAGACCCAAGTCTCCTCGTCCCCCCAGAATATCTGACACTACTAAGAAATTAGAGGGAAAAAGGGATGGACAAGGAGTGAGGGCCAAAACATTTCTGCTCCTGGGTTTGTCACTCCCTGACTGACACGTTAAGGAAAATACTCCAAGAGCATCACACAATCTTCAGCCTTATTTAAGCAAACTGACAAAAAAATTCCCGTCCAGTCAACAGTTCCACATCTGCTCATTCCAATTACACACTGCCCAAGGATCAGCACAGAAGCAGTGAGGAACTCGTATGGATCAGTTCCATGTGTATATAATTCAGTATCAGAATGGAAATTTTAAAGTCCTTATATTTAGGTGGCCCATTGCTTCTGTTCAAAGTTCACAACGTAATGTTCTGGGGTAATGTCCAGCTCCCACAGATCCATAAATACATAGATTAAAACGTTTCTGTAAATTAAACTACAGGTACAGTAAGGTCACCTTGCTTCTCTTTTCAATTTTTCAGAATGTTCTATCCAGCTTCACAGACTCAGCCTCAAGTTCTGACTTAACAAGCAACTCCTCTACAGCTGTCAAGTTTCGTGTTGTTCAATGAAGGGTATTTCTTGCCAGGAAAAAAACAGTCTATCCTTGAACTACCAAGGAAATTCAGGCCATGTAGCATGATCCCAGCCCATTTTTCTTGTGACCCCTGAACAGCCCAACCTTTTGTTTCAACATCTTTGATCAAATTGCTGTTTTCTCTGCTGGGAACCAGCAGCAAGAAGACAATCTTCCCCCTCTCCCCCCGGGAAGAATCAATACAGGTTTCAAGTCCTGCTTCAGCACACGAGGTACCATGATAACTCTCTATCCGCAAAACTCAACAAATACTCAATTAAGTCTTTGCCTATCTGAGCTTCTAATGTCTCATTCAAAGTACACTGTAAACCAAATCACAAAACCATAAAATAAATACAATGAAAGTAAAGGAATGTCTAACTTTTTTTTTTGTTTGTTTCCAAAACTCTTCAGAGCCCAAAGTTATGCTTGAACAATCAAAAGACTTACTTTTAAAAGCAAGTCAACAAATAGTTTTCTTTTGCTGTTTCAGATACAAAGTTATCTGTAAAAAAATAAATAAAATCACAGCACTTAAAAAATAAAAATCATACTTGCTGTTTTTTTTTTTTTTTTTTTTTTTTTTTTGTTTTTTTTTTTCCTGGAAAAGGGGAATTAAACTATTAAAGGACACCTTGTTAAGTAATTATATAGCAACATCACTGTGCAATTAAATAGCCATCAGTCCCTGCAGCTGAGAAATTTCAGGTAATTATTCAAAGATAATTTAATAGGAGAATTACTGTATTCAAGAAAGCATTAGCTAGTAATCTACCTCAATTAAAGCAGCCAATTAATTTCAGCACCTTGATAATAGTTGCCTTTTGCAAAACTATCCTCCCCTACACACACACACAAATCCTGTATTTCAAAATACTAACACAAAAAGTGAATTTGGTGCATTTTAGCTTCCATAAACAACAATTCCCTCCCGGAGAATTTAGGATCCTTTTATTGTACATTATGTTAGCAGGATGTATTACTTTTACTCTTTCAGTGTTCAACTTTGATTTTACCACGGGTACACATGTACCTGCATGTTTTTAAGATTAATTAGAACAACAAGGGGGATGGATGAAATAAGGAATAAATATTTGTCTGCTCGTACCAAAACAAAACACAAAAAGCCGCGTAATCACTGGAAAAGTCTCCCTTTGTGAGGATACGCCTTGGGGGAATGGTGGGACTCCCCAGCTGTGCCACCGTGGGTGCAGGGAGACAGAAGTCATTAATCACACCCGGTGGCCAATGCTGCTCATTGGAACCGATTTTGTGCGGCAACAAAAAACTGCACGTGCCCCACAGCCACCACTGACACACCAAAATATCTCCTCGAGGTCAGCACGCACTGGAAGGTCTTTGCTACAACGGGGAATATCAAGAGCTTCTACACCTTGCAACTTCAGCCCTGTGAGCTTGGGCTCCTTCAGCTGAGGGAGCAACAGAAACAGCAGGTGCGGGGAGGACAGTTCTCAGAAAGACACAAAATGTAGTTTGGCACCCAGTGCTTTCACAGACCCGGTGGTTGCTGAGGTCCTAGATTCCTCAGGCTTCTTTAAAAATCAAAATGGGTAACAGAAATAATTCCTTTTAAAAAGAAATATCCGGTCATGCAGATGTTCACTGATTTAATTACCATTTTCTGCCTCAACCAGAGCTGTATTATGTTTTCTTTCATTTCCCATTTAATTTGTCTTTAAATAGAAAATAAATGATGGTGGTAAATAAAAGAACATCTATGTGATTCAGTTCGTATATTCCTCGTATATACTGGGGGTTCTCTTCCCTCCCCCTTAGACCACAGCGCTGTGTTGATGGTAGACTGAATAAGCGTCCTTTTATCTAAGCCTTGAAAATATGCATAAGCAAACACAAAACCCAATCCCAGCAAGACTGAATCCTGATTAATTTCAGAAAAATACAGAATTGTAGAGACGTACAGTGAATTTACCCACTCTCTCACACGGGGCAGAAGAAAACACAGATGTAAAAACCTCCAACCTCCAGAATACCTGGAATAATCTTAGTATCTCTGAGCTATTGATCGCTAATAAAATCCGTGATTAACAACTACAGCAGTGCTTTTGCTGAAATCAGGCTGTGTTGTGATTTGAGCTGGTACTTGTGAAATAGCTGAAAAGTCACATAAAGTCTTTTAGACCGAGGCCTCTGCGAGTCTTTGTTTTGTTTCAGTTTTGATGCCAACGGGTTGCTGCTATTTCCCTTCTCGACTCCCCACAGGTGATTGAGTTTCCATTTAATACCAGAGTACTGGGCGATACCCAACCCCTTAGCTCTGTCCCTGAATTTGGAGAGTTTGTCAAGATTTCCTTGCTCATTGTGCAACTGTTTTTAGCTCATCATAAATCCCAATATTTTTCTATAAAATAAGCATTACAAAATAATTACCTGAGCCACTTCAAATGTTACCAAAATTTCTTCAAACTCATTACAGATTCAAATGTGCCTAATAAATCCCTAAACTTAATAATCAGATTTCAGCTTTTTATTACCTCCAAGTATCTTTTTTGTTTAAGGCAATAGAGAAAGGGGGAAAAAAACCCCACAAACAAATCCCTTCTCTATCTCAAAATCTGTGTATCGCCCTCCACACCAATATTCAACAAGGTACTTCAAGCACATATCGGGCTTAAATCACCTTGATTAAAATGGGATTAATCATCTCTCTAAAGCCAGGCTCATCCTTAAGTATCTTGCCTTAGAAGAAAACAAAGCTAGGTATTTCACTGACCAGTGGTTTTCTCACCTCGTCATCTAGCCCCAGAGAGGAGACAAGTATTAGACGGCATCGGCGCGGGCTCTTAAGCCTTTGCAGGTGGTTGTGATCCCTGTGATGGAAAAAAAAATCTCATTTTTCTTCACTGTTGTGAAGAGGGATGAGAAAGAATATAGCACCACAGAGATTAGGCAAGAGCCCTCAAAGGCTCCCGGTGCAGCCTGTGGCAGTGAGGAGCTGAACAGAAGGGATCTGGGGACTCCTGCTCCCCTTCCCCTCCTTCTGCTACAACACACAATGATACTTCATACCAAGCTGAACAAATAAACACAAAAACTACTATATACTGATAGGATTAGAATCAGAATTTATCAGGAAGCTGTACTGTAAATTAGACAACCAAAATAGGTAATTGACAATATTTACCATTGAGAGTTACAATTCTCTTGGCATCCAGAGTCAAATTATATGTGTATTAATCCCCCAATCACAAATTTCCTCTCTGAACAATATAATCCAAGTGATTAGAGAAAGTAGAGATTCATCCAAAATAACCACAAGATACCTAAAGGATTTAATTTGCTCCATTGCAGTACCACTTGCTGTTCTAATTATCATTTCATCTGGAGTCACCTGTAATTTTCTTTTAGTGCCAAAAAAATTTGTACATTTTGTTTTTTTAACATTTAGTAGGAGTCTGCTATTAATCAGTCATTTTTCAACACATAGAAAATTGTTCTAGGGATTTGGTACACATTTTATTAATGGACTATCCGTAGCAGCATTATCTGCAGAAAACAGTCAGTAATTGATTAATAAAATATTAAATAAGTTTACTGTTAACAGGGGCCCCCCAAGAAGCTTCATCATCATCATCAGTCAACAGGCCACACTCACAGATCCAATTAAGCACTCTGATAAATTGGGATCACTGAGATGCTTTGTTAGGACTGTACGTTATTTTACTCCCTGTTTTGCATCAGGAAAGAGGGAAAGCTCAGCTGAACCACCCGTACATGGAGCTTTAGGAGTGTTTGCATTAAGCAAGTTTGGTTTAGTGAGGATTCAACACCTGGCATCTGCTTTCTGCAACTGCTCTCAGGAGAGGAGCAAAACGACGCCTTCACCTCCCTACGACTGAAAGCAAAGGTGAGAATTTTAAGAGAACTAAGATAACCAGCAACACCAAGCATCACTGTGGCTTTCAAGCAGAAAACAACCCTTCTCAGAGCTACGAGCCCAAAAGTTGACAGGTTATCCTCCAGAGCATCCCACCTTCTTAGAGTTAAGAAACTCCCAGGCTGCCTGCAATCAGAGCTGCACACAAAAGGCAATATTTAATGAATAAATGAGCTACAATAAACAGTACCCTCCTTACTGAAAAAGTTTCAATTAGCTCTCAAACATTTTCCAAACTTTGATTTGAAGAGCTAATTATGTTTATGGTTAGAAATTAGCCTTCTCTAATATCTAAATGAGGAAAAAAACCACAGAATTAAAAGAATAAGAGTTCATACACGCACTGCCTTGAACCAGAAGTCTTCATGGCAGCAGTCACCCACACGTGATCACGAAACCTTTTGGCCTTTAAAATAAATAAATAGTCTAAACGTCTATTTGGAGAAACTAAGATTGCTACAAGACATTTAAAGGCGAGGAGAGGAGGGCTATTTTAGGTAAAATGTGGTTTGCTACAGAGAAATAGGGAAAAGAAGTGGAGTCCCAGTATCACCCAGGCTCTGACTGGGAGATGGCTCCCTGCTGGCTCCACAGAAGGGAACACCATTCAATTTGGTACCAACACCTACATTCTACAGAGGGAAAAATCTACATTTTTAAAATTCTTACCTGAATCCTGATTCATCTTGGAACTCTGGGGTGATTTTATTGCAACAGCAGTTGTGAATCTAAGCACTGCTGAGCATAAACCACACACCTCTGCCTCCGTGCTCTCGGGCACGTTAAAAGGGGTAGCACAAACACTCCCGTTATGGGAAACAAATCTCTGTATATTGATGTTATTTTTGTGAATTTATACTACTGTTGTCACTATGAGAAGTTAGTAATACAATAAGAAAACCAAATCCACTATGTTCTGTAACCACAGAATTCTGAAATGAGTAAAATTCAACGTAAAACAATATCTCCAGGAGAAAGAATTTTCTCTTGTGATTAGTTGATAATCATCTTAATCTGCTATCAAATAAATAGCATCTTATGGTGAAAGAGAAATGGGACATCATCCATTTGAAAAGCTATTGTGTCTGGGGCTCTAGGAATGCTGGTTTTAAAGAAACACCGAACTACAATGAACAACAGAAAATGCTTTGCCAAGTTATCAAAAACACTTACATTAAAAAAGCCCTACAAAACCTAATCCTGACATCAGTAGGTTACAACTTTGCATGTCTCCAGGGCACTAAAATAATACTCTTTAGAACAGCAGGTGGACTATTTTAGACTTCAGCTTTCCAGTTCTAACAAGGCTTTTTAAATTTTTTTATTTTTTTCCCCCTAGGAATTAAGGATGCTAATCACAATCTCCAAACGTGCATTGCTGGGCTGTAAAAATATTAGACACCAAACTGACATGGCAGCAATGTATTATGCTGCTACGAAGGAGTCCTAAATAGGAGGAAAACTTGAGATTCCAGGCTTGCCATCACAAAGGTCAACATAATTGGCCACATACAGCAAAATCAAGCCCCACGGCTTCCCCTCACCCAGCTGACTGCCAAGGAAACCCTGTCTTCCCACTGGGATAAATGAAGTCTAAAGGAGGAAGAGCGGGAGGTTTCGGAATTTGAGATGTAAAAATGCAAAGAACCCTAAAGATGCCATCAAAATGTATCCTTTAAGATCTCCTGTGATGAGTTAACGCTATGAGCTCTTAATTTTTTTCTTTTTTAAAGTATGAATTATTCCAAAGCTTTGAGGAGATGAGATTTTTTGGTATCGATGCCTACATTTTAATGTCTTAATGAGTAAAACGTTTAATATTATCACTGTGCATTTCTGAAAATACTTTACTTACTTTCCTCTTTAAACATATATTCTCCATATTAATAGTACAGGGATCAGATATATAGAAATAATCTTTATTTACTCATCAGGCAGTAGCTGTATGTGCAGATTCCAGGTAGCTGGTGGAGGGAGCTGCATGTGCTGTGCCTGACTTCTTCCCCAGGGAAGAAAAATGCTCTCACACCTGGATCTCATCTTAAAATTAGCTCTGTTAACTTTAAGATCCCATCCTTATTCAGGGTCTTCACAGGAGAAACCAGCTTTATTTTAATTAAGATATTATTTGTGGCAATGATGTAATACTGTAATTCCAAGAAAATGGTTCTCATGATCCAAGGAATTCCCTACAATTCCGTACTGCTCAAGTTCTTAATCATTGTTTCCAGTGTAGCTAGCTATACACATAGTAAAAACAAGGTTTTAAAATCCTCACCATTTCTAGATATATTAAAAAATAATCAAGACCAACCCCCTGAAAAGTAGAAGGAAAAACGCAGGATAAAGCGTCTTTCGTATCAGACCAATTTCTGCAAAATCCAAATTTCACTTAATAGATTTTCTAGCATATTTTGGGGGGCAGAGGTGGGGTGTAGAAAAGGCAGCGAGAGGGAGAGGAAGCAAAATTAGGAAAACTAAACGAGATTAAAAAAATGAATGAGTCTGAAGTTTTCCCAGCAGTTTGATGAGGTGGCTAAAAAATGGTCCAACTGAACGATATGTACAGTAACATTAAAAATAACCCAAATAAAACAACACAAAAAATCAAGAAAAACCTTACAAATGGGTTGTTTGTGAAGCTAAAAGCTTACAAGGCAGATAACGCCATTTTACCAAAGTAGCAGCTTAAATTTTAGAAACCCCAATAAGCAACAAGGTCCCTCAAGCACCGACCGAGGATCACATCCAGGCAACAACCACTAACCGGCACTGAGCAGCCCACGCCTCCTGCTTCAATTGCCTCCACAGCCATCCCTGAGCTTATTTCTGATGAAACCATGCACATACGCTGCCAAAATCTTCTGAAAATTACTGGAGAGTGACGACAGAGGTCTTAAACTTCTCTAAAGAAATCTTTACAGCGTGATGCTACTGCCTTACGTTAATTCTAAGCAGAGCCGTAATACCGACTTTCTGGTGGGCTCCTTCAAGGGAGGGGAGAGAGCCAGGAAAGCACAAAAAATTCTGTGGAAGAGACATTTGCTGAGAGACTCCTGTGATGAAAAGAATTCCTTAAAAATAGGAAGGGCAATCAGACTGCTTGCCGGAGCAAAATGAACTGGGAAGTTATTAAAGGGCACATTCAAGCATATATATCATCTCTTTGTACATGTGCATATATCCATCCTAGTACAAAAGTGCATCTTCTCCACAAAAATACCATTATCAGCCTCCTGAAAGCTATGGAATGATGTCAACTAATCCAAGCCACCTTTGTGTGACTGCCCTGCACATCCCCAGCCAGCAATCTGTGCCACCAAACCAACCAACTTCTCCTGGTGATGTGAAACACCAGCTCGCTGCCTGCACTCAGAGATTCATTTTAACAAGAAATTAATGCTCTTGTGGAAATGCTTTTGTTCTCACTTGTTTGGTGCCTCAAACACTGTCCACACCTGGGGAGACCGATGGGATGTACTCAGTAAGCAGGACGTCTCCAGCCCTTCTAGAACCCTCTCCGCAGAGTTCCTGGGATGTTCCCAGGAATCCCACTTTGCTGCAGCTCCTGCATGAGACATGGTCAGGTACGAACCATCTCAGGGCACAAAGGAGCAGTGTCTGAGCAGGTGAGATGGGGACCAGAGCACACGTAACCCTGTTGCTACAAGTGCCACAGCTTGGCTTGGCTGTATCCCAGGGTACTCCATAAAATGGGGCTATTCATGCTTTTCAAAGTATTGTGACTTCAACACATCGATCCTTCCTTCCTGCCTGAATTTCAGGATGAGGCAGATATATGCAATGTTTTGCTGAGGGTAGCCCATAAAATAACTTGGATTTGCTCCAGACGGATTTGAAGAAACACAATTATCAAACTACTGCTTCTCTTTACAGTGTAATACACACAGAAGTGCGACACCTTACAATATGCTACAACAAAAATAACCAAAATACCCCAAATATAAGGCAGCAGCAAGGTCAATTGCTGGGCTGTACTGTAGATGCTTATTTATCACTTGGCTTTAAACTTGTTTCACCCCCAGTTAATTGAGGATAAGCATTTAGGGTGTGAGGAGGTTGTGTCCTCTCGCTGTTGAGGTTTAATCCCAGCCAGCAGTGAAGCACCACCCAGGTGCTCGCTCACTCTGCCCATCCCAGTGGGATGGAGGAGAAAATCGGAAGCACAAAAGTAAGAAAACTCATGAGTTAAGATAAAATTGGTTTGATTATTAAAAAAGAGAACTAATAACAATTATTATAATTTATCCATTCTTATCATTTCTTATCATAAGGAAAAGAGGTGGGGGGAGAAAGAAAACCAAAGAGAGGTGAAAACAAAATCCCCCAAAACAAGTGATGCCAATGAAAACACTTGCTCACCACCAACTGACCGATGCCCAGCCCCTCCACCGACCTCCTCACTAGTTTTACTGCTGAGTACGATGTCACACGATATGGGACATCCCTCTGGGCACTTGGGGACAGCTGTCCCAGCTGCGTCCTCATCTTTTTGGGCAGCCTCTACCTACTCGCTGGCGGGACGGTGCGAGGAACAGGAAAGGTCTTGATTCTGATGCTCCACTGGGAAGCTATGTGCCATGATTTCTTTAAGACAGAGACCAGATAGCTGTAACTTATCAAAAAATAATGAATTTGAAGTGAAACAGTGAATTTCCTTTTGAGCCATCTTGGGTCACATTAGCAGAATTTGCTTAACTAAGGCCAAAATTCATTCTGTCTGTCATTTGTCTCATTGGCAGTAAGAGATCCAGCTACACTATGAACTGAATACTTAAGAAATTTCTTCTTAAAACTGATATATCCACATAAATGCATCCTCTAACAAAGATAAAACTCATCCTTGCTTTGATTGCCTATAGGCAAGGAAAGTTTAAACCTACTCATCGTACAGGATCATTGCAGAGATAAGGCTTTGGCATGCATCGGAGAGATTTGTTTTAAAAATAAGCAAAATTTGCAGATCCAGTTGTACTGGAAATATTTTGAGCTTGCCACTGCATAGGTCACCAGATCCCAGGCTGATCAACACAACCCCCTGGAGCTTCCCATCCCGTGACTTTGACATCAAAGATAAATGTTGATACTCCACTTAGAACTTGGTAAAGCAGCAGCCGGGAAATAACCATCCTGAAGGGGAAAATCCACGAGTGATCTCTCCAGAAGATGAAGGAGAAGGATCTCGTTATGCAGCTGGGCATGAAGTGCTGTCAATAGGAACTACATCTGTGAAGCCCAGCAGCAAAGCTCTAACCCGGCTCTGCCTCAGGCAGCCACAGGAGGAACAAGCAAACATCCAAAGGAGCTTATTTTGTCCCGCAGCACATTCAAAGCAGAGGCAGAGAAAGATCTGGGATAAATTAAGTCTTGCATTAATTATGAAGAAGATTGGTGTTAAAGCCCTGGACCAGCCATCCCGACACCCAATCCCTTCCCCACACCTCTGGAGTTTGCCGCTCATAACCCACCGCCCCCCCCGCCGTGTCAACGATGCTGAAGGAAACGCGTGACACAGAATGCCTGGGAAAAGTAGGGAGGGAGAGATGGAAACAAGGAAAGCAACGGAATAAAAACAAGATCCCCACACATCTTACACGCTGAAGATATAATGTGTTTTCTAAACGATGTGCAGACTTGTTTCCATTTTCATATTCTTTACTGGTTTTTTATTTATTTTTTTTATTTTTTTTTATTTGGAAGCTACAGAAAATGAGCATAAGAGACAAAAAAGTACTTCGCCCTGCAGGAATACAAAAATTGTAAAAGCCCAGGCAGCACTACAGAGGAGCAGTGCCATTCACTCACAAAGAATTTTGTGCATGTAGATGGCTGATTAATTGCTGGCCTGCCTAGACGAAGCTGCAACGAGCCAGATACTGTCAGCATGCCATCTGTTACCATGGAAATGCACAATGTTCCTGTTTCTGACAAACCCTTGAATACTGGATAGATTGTGCCATATGTAAATAAGGCAAATTAGTTTTCCTATATCTTCCAGACAAGGTTAGACTAAAAGAAAATATATCTGTTTAAACATACTGTAACCTCCAAGATGCGAACTGGGTAAACCTTCTTGCTTTTTGTCATAAAAATCGCATTCCATTTGTTGTTAGAACTGAAACAGTGCGGACTAGCATTAAGAAGCATAAAATTAATTCCCAACCAGCAATGTTTACAAAAGCAGTACTTAAAAATATGCATATTCTGTGTGCCTACTACATTCACCGTGACTGTCACGTTTTTATTTTCAATTTCTTTTTTCTTCCTCCCCAATTGTGGCAACGTCGCTGAGATAATATATGGAAATAAACAGAGAACTTTCTTATTTGTACGGGGAGATTCGGTGTAGTTTGGATCACATAATGAGAAAGCTGGGGTGTTTTTTTTTAAGAGACATTATAGATTTTAAACATGGGAATATTTCATTTGCTCCCTTGAATAGAGTTACAGTGATAGCGGAGGCACATGAGCTCAGCTCCACTCGAGCCGCGCTGGTTTGCATGTGCTAAGGACCTCACGCTCAAGAGTTTTACAAGACAGAGCTTAAGCAGCTCCTCCAAAAACTGCATCACCGTGTCCTCAAAAATAAGAGATTTTGAGTTGCAGATTTTGATTAATTTATTGATTTTACACCTGGATGTTAACCTAGAAGTAAGGAGTTTAAAAGCAGCAAGATGCGTGTTGTTCTCACCAAGAACACACATGTCTTTTGGGTGGCCACGAGCATTAGAAGATGCTGAGATCCTGGGACAGATTCTCTGTGACTGTGACCCCTTCACGATGCACACCTGATGCAATACAGCTTTATACCCACACACACCCATTCCCAGAAACACCACCTTAGCCTCAGCATCACCCTCTGAAGTATAAAGCTGGTGGAATTAACTAATACCATACATTCTCCCTCTTGACCATCAGCAGCGCAAAGTGAGTTGATAAAAAGGAGTGTCCACATCACCCTCCCAGATCCTTATCCCCTGGGAGGGCTCGAAGCCCTTCAGAACCATTTAATAAGTGCAAGCTATGGGTATTTTCAGCCAGTGGAGGAGCACACGGTGGTTTTAAGACTGGAGGAGCCTCACTGTGCCTTAGGATACTTTTAATTGCACTGACTTACGCTATTACTCAGATTTTCTGTTCTCACTATCCACCTTTACCGGGTGACACGACATCCCGACACCCTGCAAGTGACACTGTCTAGATTAGAATCGTGGTGTAGGTGCCACAACTTGTAACTCGCTGCAATGTAAATTCAGGCTTTATGGGTTAACCTGGATTCCTCATCGCCCCCGACCTCCCCTCAACAAATTCTTTTGTGCTTTTCACCACAGAAACAGATGTATGGTGTAACAATAACTGAGCAAAACGAACAGGCAGCTCTATATCAATATTTCCCTCAGGTGAGAATTAATAAGTAGCTCCTGTAACAATAAGGTTATCATGTTCATGGGTAAATGCATTGTGTGTTTTAATACATTCTGTATACATTCCTTTTATTGGTGTGCAACTTTGCAATGCTATGAGATATTACCTCTAAAACCCAGGCAACTACCTATCAATCTCCAATATAAATTTGTTCCAAACATAATAATCAACTTTTTGAACAAACACAGGTGATCCCACAGTTTCACCGAGCCTTAGAATCCTGAACTGTCCAGAACTTCATCAGAGCAGCATTTGGTAAACCAAAGTACAGTCTACAAAATAGAAAAGGCTTACGTAAAACATACTTTAGAACTTCACAAAGCCTCATTTTTGCAGAATAAAATTAAGATTAATCACTCTTCAGGGAGCACTCAAGGGATCGTTGCCAGCTGATTCTCTCTGACTGGCTTCTTCCCATGGCAGCGAGCGCTGCGGTGCCTTGGAGTCCTGCCTTCCTCTTCCCTGGGTGTTTGAGTGCAAGACCATACAGGGGATGTGACAATGGGACACTCATCAATTCAAATCAGCCTGCCCACCCAAGTACAAGATCGAAGTTCAGAGAGTAAAGAAGGGGAGATGAATAAAGAGTGGGAATATGTAGAACCCAGTTTGAAAAAAAAAAAATAAAAAGGAATTACAGGTAAGTAACTTTCATTCCTTCTTTGAATGACTTCTAAGCAGTTCTACTTAGGAAACACTGTGAAGACATCCCATGATGGTTTCCTGTCTGAGCAAGTTGACAAAAGATGCCCCTGATCCCAAAGAATTTATACTGATTTTGTGATTTTGTCAGTGAGCAGGGCTCTGCTTTGCCAAACTGAGCAGCTGAACGCTACATCCTAGTGCTCTGTGACTGTGAGAGCAGAGCTCAAAACCATGAGAAAGCTCCATAATGAGTCTAGATCCCACCATAGAAGTCACCTTTGCCCTCTGGAATATGACTGGACTGTGAAACAGAAGAGCAATATTAGTTAACGTTCCTCCTGTCTAAGCATAGTCCCATCAACTTCACTGTGATCTAATTATTATTTGCAGAACACATCAGAAAACTGTCTGATTTTTATTACTTGAGTGATTAGGTAAGATTTGGCAGACCACCTCCCACGAAAATTTGCTTTTCTTAATGTGACTAAAGGCCAGAGATCACAGCCAGAATACTGATTTAGGTAAAAGTCAGTTATAAACTTGTATGATTATTTAGCATTTAGCTTTTGGGGATTCATCAAGCACAGATTGGCAGAAATTATCCCAATATGCTACATTTCTCCCCAATTAACTAGCTTTTCTAGTTGATTCTATAAGACTAATTAAGTAAAAGGGTTGATATTTCTGCTGAGCCAGCAATGGACAGAGAGGCCGGAAAAGTATAATAATAGTAATTTTTTTATATATATATACATATAAATATATATATAATCAGCCAATTTTCACTCATCCTCTCGATGCTCAGTAGGTCCAACTCTACTGGTCCTTTCCACAGATGGACATTTAAAACCAAATTCAAGGAATGGACCTTTTTCCCACCATCACCCCTAGTTGCAGGAGGTTGGGATCTCACCTCTGGCTACGGGAGAGGTCCTAGGAAGACAAGAGAATTAAACTGTCAAATCATTTCTCAGTGAGACTAAATAAGGTCACAAAACACCAGAAGCCAATTTCCTCTCTTGAGAGAGTATAACATTTTAGGTTCCCTCTACTAACATCTGCTGGAATAAAGATTAATTCCTGTCAATAGAGCTCCTGGATATCCCCTGCACATAAAGCGTTTGATTCACCTCCCTCATGCTGCTTGATTTGCAGCACTTTCTCTCTGACATTTGGTAATGAATTATCTAAAGACAACCAATATTTTTTACTTGCAGATTTTACAGTGTAACACATGAGTATGAAGCGCCACCTCCTCTGACAAAACTGTAATAAAACTCTTAACAGGAGATCAAGTGAGATAAAGTCTCTGAAATGTTCTCTGGGAGTGCCCCATTGGAAGAATTTCATTATTTCTTGTGTTGTCAGATTTATTCCAGCTGTTCGGAAGCTTCCTCTAACAGCAGCCTTTTGTTTTTGGAACATGCCCTCATCTCCCTGTTCTTCTCCAACAGGACAGACAAGCTGCACCTAGGAGAAGAGGCCAGAACGACAGCCGGAGGCATCCAGGGGAGTCCAAGCTACCTTTGTAGGATTTAACATGGACCAGTACAAAATTTTAACACGGCTTCTGCACAGTGTGGTGGAGAGTAGGAGAAATGATACCACATCCTTTTTTGTCATCTCTTACTACCGATTCCGTGCACATCCTGAGATTATTTTTGCAGTCTTGTTATGGAGGGAACACTGGGGACACCAGGCAAGTTTTATTCCCGAAAGATAGGATAAATCAATAAAGCATTTGTTTTCAAGGACTCTTTTTTACCCCAGATGTTTATACCAGGATGCATTTTCCATTCCATTTGTCTTGTTTCTCCAACATTGATTACCCTCGTGATTCAAGGTGAGGGATTCCACATCAGAGACTTCAAAGCATTCACTTTTTCAAATATCTTCCAATTCCTTGCTAGGCATAAGCTCAGTTTCTGATTTCCAATGTACCCGTATTTACCGCCCTTTCTGATGATTTCCATAAATCCAAGAGTGTGATCTAGCACGCTCTTCTACCAGATCAAGACAACTAAAATGAATATACGATATGCAGATGTGGTTAAATACATATTCCTATTTCTGTACTCTGGCAAGGGCAGCAATGAGCACGTGGCAAACTGCTGGGATCAATCTGCTTGGCCAGAATAAGTACTCAACAGTTAAGACTGGTCTGTCCTTCTTCAGTGTAATCAACTAAATACAAGAATGAGAAAGTACAAAAATGCTCACGTGAAGAATTCCACACAAGGCTGTAAAGATGTGTAACTTTGACTTGCTTCAACAATGCCTTTAGTTTTCTATTAGCTGCATGATTGCATCTAAAATCCTAAAAACGCTTAAATGGAATCTAAATGCTGGTCCTCAGTAAATCATCGTTGTCATTTTGATGTTAATAAAGCCATGCCAATTCCTACCTGCTGAGGATTTAACACTACCATGCCAACGGCAGATAGAACAGCAAAAAAAATTAAATAAATCCAGCACCCCTCCAAAAAAAATCTTGCAAGTTCTTTTCAGTGATAGATTAACAACAACATTCATCGAACTTTACAAGTCAGACTCTGACATTTGTCACTCTGAATGACCCCCAGCGAAGCGCTGCCACAGGACCTCATACACACGCTCTCAGAAGGACACAGCCCAAGTCACTTCTTATTTTGTGATCTTTTGTCAAAGTATTCGGGCTTTTTAATAAGCAAAGCGTCTGACAGTACCTGTAAACACTACTATTAACCAAACAGCTGTAAATACCCATAAATGCCACAAAATGTAGTTACCGCTGTTTCTATTTATTCAGGAAATTTTCATTCTAAGCCTCTGAAATAAATGTATTCAATCAATACTAGGGGTCCAACAGAGAGAAAAGAGCAAGAAAACTCCAAGGCACAGGTTTAAATCCACCTTTGTGTCTTTCTGCCTGGAACAGTAAATAATATTACCTCCAGCAATGGAGTGACATGCAACTTTGTCTCCATTTACTTTAGGTAAGATCCAAAACCATCTCCTAGAATTTAATGAAATTCTTTTTAATTTATCTGAAAATGAGAAGCAGGGAGAATTTATATAGTTTAAGTGAAAAAAGCACTTTTACCTTTTGCCAATGTTATCTATATAGTGTTCTTGGTCACGGTCATAGGGAGCCCCGGCACACCAAGGTGTATCGCTAATTACATTTATTATATTCACATGGTCAGTCAAGTAAAACAATATTCATTACGGAATAAACGTTGCATGGGGACTCCCAGTCTCATCCCACCTCTGTTATTGTTCTCCAGTGTGATTTTGGCAAATCACCTCCTCTGTTCTCCCACAGTTTCATCTGGCTGCCAACTGAGAGTATAAATTCTTTGGGCTTAGGGGTGTCTCGTCTGTTTTCATAAACTGTGTAGCCTAATCAGGCTCCAGCCACAGTTTGGACATCAATACTTCTGTAATAAAAGCAGCTAAAGACGGTACTTTATTTAAATTCAGAACTTTAAAAAGATACATGTGTTCTATGTTGGTGCTTTTCTACTTCACTTTTTGCATGGGATGAAACTTAATAGGTAAAAACTGAAACATGTATAAAAGTTACCCAAATTAAAACCAGTTCCATTTGAAAAGACGAAAATAAAAATACACAACAGAGATTCCAATAAGGTTCCCTAAATACTTTGATGTGGCACAAAGACATTTTTTTTCTAAATTACAGGGTTCCTTGAAGCCTTTATCCACTCCCATCACTCCCTTCCCACCATTACAGTAGTGTTGCCCACAACTTGAAATCCTAAAGTTACACCTCAAATATGCATCTGAAATGTCCAACTAACAAATCTTTCAACTCCCAGAGCTAAGAAGTAAAGGCAAATAATTCCAAAATCTAGGAGCTATTATCCCAAAAATATCTCTTTCACTTCCCATAATCCCATAAAATTTAGGGAACAGAAACATTAGTAAATCTTGCAAGTTTTTCAGCCTCTTGAAATTTGTTGGGAGTGTGAGGGATGGAGCTCAGTGCCTGGGCTTGCTGTTGTGCTGACAGAGAACCATTGCTGTTACGAGCTGCGTGCTGGAAAATTGACTATGACATCTATTAGCCAGCTCTGCCTTCAGCTCAGATGAATAATTGATGCCATGATCAATTATTGGGTGGTAAAATCCATGGTGATGGTTTGCTAACTCATTAGCATAAAAATAATTTCTGTTATTGCCACCTCTCATAGCCTGTAAAGTGAGATACACAATACTTGAGTGGAAGATTTTAACAAATCACTTGATGTATGCAATGGGGCACATTCATGCTACAAGTGTCCTACACAGAATCCAGAGGCTGCCTTGGGCAAGGCTGGTTTTATTAGGAAAAATGGTGCATAAGGGAAGTAGGATAAAAGTTTCTGTCCATACACGCATTTATGTTTCCTACAGGAACAGACTTCAGAGCTATGAGCTTACCCCTGTGGCTACTGCTAAGATAAACAAAAACTCAACAACTTTGAGGACTTTAGGACATTTGAGGACAACTTTGAAAGAATTCTGTGTCCAAACGCACATACACAAGCATGTATAGATTAAATGGAATGATGAATTCTCAAAGCAATCTGTAGAGCTGACTACATCTTCCTGAATTAAGCCTCAAATCATAGCTGGCTTTAACAAGAGGAAAAAAGCCCACACCCAGCTGCTCTTCTAGTAGCCATAGGCCAGCAAAGTACTTGAAGTGTTTGCCACATACAGCCATTTGGTACTAAACAAGCACGTAAAAATCATGTGATATTTGAGTTAGGGTCAGCAAAGTACAAAGGTGCTAATGAGACAAGTAATATCTGATTAGAATATGGATACAATATGTGGGAGGTTGACGCTTTCTCAGCAATTATTCCAGATGATTAGTGCTCTGGTATGGAGGTAGTACATGAAAAAGAATAGAAGACCATGCCATATATTATTTTCAGTGCAACTTATTTGTTAGCTTTTTTCTCATAATTTATTTCAATGGACTAGAGGCATAATAATACAACCGAAGTTCTGAGATGCAGTGAAAAGCAATACAAGAGACAAGACTGCTGTACTGGATTATTAAGAAACACAACTATTCATCACTTTACAACTACTATTTGCTCCCACCAAAAGTGTTCTATAAGCATGAAAGAATTGTTTAATTCTGCCCAGGAAACAATTTTCCATTTTACAGGTGTGATGAGTGAATGATAAGCAGGCACATTTCTTTCTGTGCTTGCTGTTGTGTGCAGGAAAACAACCTCTTCTCTTCATTGAGATGAGTATGCAAGATGATCTTTAAAATTTCCTCTTAATCTGAGATTCTCTGCATGTGGTGAATTTTGTCTATTTTGCCATCATCTTCTACTTATTTAAATCTTTGCAAAGTGTAAGAAAACACAAGTGTTACCAAGCAGTGATTCGGATTCAGATTCAGCAGTATCCTTCAGCAGCTCTGCTGGGACAGAAGCAATTCTTCCTGTCTCCATGTCTCTGCGTCTGCACCATCAGACACAGACAGAAAATTCCAGTGTTACTGAACTTCCCCGTGTTTACACCAGACCTAATAGGGGTATGACTATGATGCACCATTTAAAATCCAGTTTATACCAACAGAAATTAAGGAAATAGGGTCCAGAACTGTGAATACAAATTACAAGGGCGGGGGACCAGTAAGTAACGTGACTCCATGTTTGGTTTCTAGAAAACAGGTCCGTGGTGTCTTCTGCTCAGCATCACCAAACCCAATACATCCCAACGTGAAAGTCACGAAACAAAAATCTTTTCCAAGGTCTTGATAAGACCCAAAATAAACAGGATGATCCAGAGGACACAGGAACTTCTGTACAGACTTACTCCTTCTTATTCAAAGCATTCATGGAATCCCCCATCGTTCATTCTAGTGTGAAAGAACGTTAACACATCCCAACGACACTTATGAGCTTCAGCTACAATATGTTATTGCTGCTTTGGTTTTACAGTATTTCCTATGCTTCAGTGGGTTCACAATGCGTGGTCTCATCGAAACGAGCTTTGTCTGACCCCCAAAGTGACTGGGACTGTGTGTCACAACCCAGTGCAACCAGTGGCTCCAGGAGAGCCAGGCAGGGGCTGCTGGCTGCAGGAAGGACACCGAGGCCAAGTGCCACAAAACACTCACCGGGTGGAAAACACATGCTGAGGAAGAAGGAAAGGCTCTGCAAAATGTAAGATGAAGGATGTCCTTCTACACAGCTTCACTGACAAATTCATTGGTTGCCACCAGCAAATAGTTCTATAAGGAGCAGTTCATCTCAAATGTCACTTTTCCCCACACCTAATTAGTAGACAAACACTAATGACTACATCACGTACCTCACTACTGCCCTCTACTGAAGGAAATCATTGCACTGAACTGTGCCATACCAGCCCTTCCATCCTACCCTGGGATTCCACCAAAAGCAGCTGGAAAAGTCCTATCCCATAGCTGCCCGCAGCCAGCATTTCCAACAACCAAACAACCATCATGGTCTCCTGCACTGAAATTGGATGTTGTTAAATGAAATTTCCTTCTGCCTCGTCAGTCTGGATCCCCAGTGGCCTTTTCCAGTTAGGAGTTTTCCCTGTTGACTTCAGCAGAGCAAGCTTTCTCTCTTTGTCTCAGAATATTTGGAAACAAGAACTCTGTACAATGACCTGTATCATGCAGGATAAATAAAGGAAAGGCAAGATCCAACAGCTCTCTCACTTTTATAACCTGGTGAAAACTTTTGAAAGTGGGCAAATCATTAGCTTCAAAAAGTTTTATAACCTCTAAAAGAAATAAAAAGAAATTATCTATACTTTTCTTAATGTATGTCTCTTAATTATTTCTGCTTCTACAGAAGTAGACTTGGGTTTGGACAAAAACACCCTCCAGCATTGATGTCACACCTGTAAACAGATGTTATAGTTCCATTTCTATTTTAAAACCAAATAAAAGTAAAACTACCCCTCAAAAACCATGTTTTCTTTAAGAACACATACCTCAGGTCTTCGTGGGATTTCTATTCATAAGACTGCCTCCTTAGGTCAAAGATCAAAAATTAGTGAGGGTCCACAACATGCAGAGCTTGAAAAAAAATGTCACATTCTTTCATTTCCAGCATAAGAAATGGGCAACTTGTTCAGGGCAAATACTTGTTTGAACTGAGGATTTTATTATTAATCTCTGAAGACTGCTGAATTTAGGGTCACAGTAAGGGTTGATTAGGTACAAGGTGCACAAAGCTCTCCTCTGTCAATGCTATTGAAAGAAGCAAGTAATTTAGATTCAGAATTGGTCTTGGATTGAAGCTCACTCCATTACCGACCATTTTCAATTTCAGCTATACAATAAACATCAAGCTCAGCAAGGAAATTAGTACATTTGGTAATGTATTGGGAGAGATGGGTGGGTCTTTGACAAGATGACACTTATCACCAAAGCTTCAGTTAATGAAACCCTTGAGTGGTTTCTGCGTTTGACATATTTTGACATTTTTTGAAATCACATCCAGCGGGTTTTTTTACCCCACAATGTTCTTCTTTATGCGAAAAAAAATCCATCTATCTTTAAAATGAGGAGTGAAGTACTGCAATATTATTGGAAAAAATTAAAGAGATGCTGACTGCATTGAAGGCAGGGGAGAAGAGAATCTGACTTTCTTTAAATGCAGAAAATAGAGCAGAATGCATACTATTTAAATCCAGGAGATGCCAATGCTAAAGCATTTCCAGAGGAGACCTTAGATTTCAACAGGCACGTTTGCCACTAGTTTATTTGTCCTGAAAATGCCATGAACTGTAGCAGGAGCCTGTTGTCAGCGGGACTGCAGGAAACATTTAGACTCAAGTTGGTCACCTTTGTTTTTAACTCCCCCCCCAAATGCCATGAAGCACCACAGAAGGTTTATAATATAAATATATGAGTTTCTATCATAACCTGAAGCAGTGGAACCAGTTTTCCTCTGTCACCTTCACGACAAAATTGGTTTCTTTCTGTTGAGCATCCCACTTTTAATTTTTATTTCAGTTTGAAATGAGAGCAAATGAGAAGATAACGAGCTGCAAACCTTGAGCAAACCCACAGTATAAAAGACACAAAAATATGTGCAAAACCAAAAGAAAACGAGGAGGTAGAAAGGGAGAATGAACAATTGCTGGCCTAAAAGTAGCTCTCTCTAGTTGATGACCCAAACCCACCACAATGGCTCTCAGATCACTTTAAATGCCGCTTTGTAGCAACGTGGCACCTACAATGTCAGCCCAGAATTTAAAAGGGTCAAAAGAGACAGAAGATTCAGAGATCGCTAATTCCGAGCGGTTTGATATTTACTCTTTAGCTTTGCTGAAAGCCGAGGGAAATTATTATGGATTCACATATTTCAATCTCACACAGCTCTATTATTGTTCATTTTTTCATTCAGAGCTGCGAGAACAATTAAAACAAAAAATACAAAGCAATCCAAACAGGGACATTCCTGAACTCTACTAGACCTACAAGGCAACACTTACAGCTCCACTTCCAAGCCGGGTGGTCCCTCCCAAAGACTTTTTTTCCAGCACAAGTGGGAGGTCACCTTGAAGATTTCAGGGACAGGGATTGTATTGTACAGGATACATACTCCTGAAGAGTTGCATTGTGTTGCAATGCAATTTTTATTTAAAACCTTGCCCTCCCATGACTCTGCTCTAAGCATTTCCCTTGCCTCCCTCAGTCAAAGTTTAAGGTGGCAGAGCAAGTACCATGCGTATTTCTGGCCTCTTGAAACCCTAAGGCGGGGATAATAGAAGATGATGTCTTCTAAACCAAAGAGTTCCTGTATCACAAAAGAGTTAATGATTATTTCTCTAGCTTTAGAGGATTTGTTTTGCTTAAACTGGAACCGTTTCCCACAATACTATGGCCAAAATCTGCCACATCCTACCGAGTCTGCACATCCTGACGCCCTCCAAGACGAGTTCAAGCTGCTCAGGCTGCAAAACACCAGCATCATTATTGTCAAGTCTCAGTAGCCCCCAAAAGATACCCTACAGTGGCACGCCAGGAAGCCCAGGTGCTTCTGGGATCCCCAAAAGTTCCCTTAGAAGTAAAGCATCAGATTTAACCAACAGAGCATGTGTAAATTAGGGACATCCAAAAAGCTAGGAGGAATCCTGGTGACAATTTAAGTAGTTCCAGGTTTGCATTTCGGCACTGGAGATGTTTATACGTAGATTCCCATATTTGATCCCCTACTTCAAGGCACCACAGATAAGGAAGAAAAAGTTAAACATCACACGGTTGGAGTGTTTTGTTTTGTCTTATCTATGTTCAAATAATTGAGACAGAAGGAATCCCCAGTTCTACTGGGTACCTGGAAAAACTGGAACCCAAGAAATAGTCCATACGTCATCTTGGAATCTCAAAGCAGAAGCGTTTGCATCCACATATTTTATTCTAGAAAGTTTTAAAAATCAGATTTAGTCTTTCAAATCACTGGATATGATCCCAATAAACAGAAGTGTTTAACACAATGTGACGTGTAATTATTGTCTGACAACATTTACCAAAAACCTGGGCAGTTTTCATACTTCCGACTGGCAGAGAAGAGTTAGCCTGTTCTGGTAACAAGGATACCCGTCAGCATACAGCAGAAAGGAACCCACACACTGAACAATCTGAACTTGTTCAGTCACGCAAGGTTTCAGATGAGGAAAACTCTTGTATAACCTCATTTCTAAAACGCTTTTTGGCCCTGCTAAGACCTAACACCTTTCCTCTTTTCTTTTACGAAAACTCCCTTCTTCAGCACATCTTCATTTGGGATGGATTTCTGATGGATTATCTCAAGCCATACAACCTATCTCATTCAAGGGGGACTTTCTTCTGGCGTCCCTCACCCCTTGCACCACCCGTGGCTCTTCCGCTGGAGCCTTCTCCTGGCCTTTCCCCCTTCCTGAGGAACCGATTACACACCCGTCACAGGTTCCTCCCTGTTTGCCTTTCACAGAATGAACTTCTGTCTTATTCTGCCTTCCTCTGCAACCTGTCTTCTTCCACTACTAAAGAACATGCAACTGTAACCTGGACTGGATAAACTATTTTCTTCACACTTCTAGGAAAAAAAGTATTTTTAAAATAAAATAAATAAAAAATAATTTAAAAAGGGAAAAAACCCAAACCCGCGGGCAGCTTTATAACAATTTTCCTAGAAAGAGGAAGGCTGATATTTTCTGCAACTTATTTCATTTTGCTGTGATTCCAGTTTTCTGCTCCACCATTTTCTACACAGCTTTTAAAAATACAAGTAGAAATAAAGTTTACTGGAGTACTTACTCTTTTTTTTTCCTTTTCTTTCAGTTTAAAGCAGGTAGCCTGCTTAAGTCCCAGGCCAAACACCAGCTTCGTTCCTTTTGACCTGTGGGACCCAGACTAACAAATCCATGACCCATGAAACAAGGTTCCATGAGTGCAGAGAGGGGAAACCAATTGCAACCTCCTCTCTCAGTCCCCAGAGAAAAGGGCATACAGGGAAGACAGCCAAAGGTCTACAGAGCAACAAAATGGTTAAAGAAAATTAAAATAAAAATTTTTGTCTTCATTTCATTTGTTATCTGCTAGAAGCAGGTATAGAAGTGAAGCTTTTTACTCAAAGCACCATCAGTTAAATACAAGTTTACAAAGGAATCTGCTAACGATAAGACCTATAAAAAGTGATTTGGCATAATGTTCTGTTATCTCAGGTTCTGATCACCAACAGGAAAAGGTTCATAAAACATTTAATGTTATTATTAAGTGGTTTTTCCCCTACTATTTCCCCTATCAGCCTTGTTCCCTGTAAGACAGCAACAGCATAAAAGGCAGAAGTGAAGCCCAAGTCCTCTGGGGTTGTGCAGAGGCCGGGAAGGGCTAGGAGCCAGCAAGAGGAGATGGGTAGAACCAGCAGGAGCACAAAAACGTTCAGTAGCCTCCTGGAGGTACCTCCAACCTCCCACACAACAGACACTGCCACCTGAAGAACTCACTGAGCTCCCGACAACTACCAAAGCTTTAAAACAGCTGACAGTATGACCAAAGGTTTATGAGCAAGGAGATATTCCTGTAATATTTCCATGTTTTCTTGATGAATGTCATTTTAAAGCTCAAAAAAAAAAAAAAAATCTCTTTCCAATCATCAGTTGACGGAATCTATCCCTTTTCACTTGAATAACTCTACAGTATCATCAAAAGCTCTGAAACACTGAAAGCCACAAGGTTATAAACGACACATTAAAAGCATCTTCCATGAATCAATATAAAAACTGTATGAAATCCAACCCAGGATTCATCAGCATCCACACAGGGTATCTACAGCACGGCTAAAACTCCAAACAGAAGATTTGAGCTAACTGAAAGCATTGAGATCTTCTATAGATATTCATATTTTGGCATGGCAGAGAAAAAAAGAAAAATTTCATCTAGTCTGAAATCTTAGTCTTATCAAAAACAACTTGGCAAAGAATAATGAGTAGATGACTCTTCTGAAAGACAGTGTCCTTAGTTCAACTGCATAGACTTAGTGTCCACTGAATTTCATAGTGCTCAGAGGTTTTCTATAAACGCTTTTTTCAGAAATAAGTTCAAGGTTGCCTTTTTCTCTGTACTTTAAGCCATTCTCCTAACTCCTACTGGTATCTCTAATATCTCTTAATGCCTCCCCTTTGACACCTCCCCAAATGCATCGTTTTTCTCAATCACTCTAATGAAAGACTTCTGACACCCTCATTCTCTCTCTGTTCATGATTCTGCTCTGGTTATAAGTTCTTCAGGTCAGGGTCTATCTTTTTCTTCTCTATTTGTACCTTATGTTATAATAAAAAATCTCTGGACCAATAGCTAGAGCTTCAGACACCGACATAATAAAAATACTAATACTTCTTATAACAGGTTTCAAGTTTCTGATAATGAAGTTCTATCTTTCAGTAGCCCTTGTGAGCTCTCTCATCATCCTGACACTTTTTAAAACTGTCCCAAGAACAGAACTTAGATTCAGAGCAACTACAGCCCAACAGAACGCGTTACCATAGCCAGAAAGTGAAGATTACCTTAATTGGTCTGGTCCATTAGTGTGTATTTCACGGGTCTGTCTGCTGATGTGACAATTACAGTGAAAAGATTAGAGAAGGAAACACAGGCAGAAATACAAGTGGTCACTTCCCTGTTTACAGGAACCATGTAACCCTTACACCTGGAATAACCCATGGGATCGGGGCTTGGCACATTCTACTGTGCGGCTGAACTACAAACAGAAAGGGACAGTGCTGTTATTCAAAGGTTTAGAAAATAAAATGCAAGCAGAAGGGTTAAAAGAAGTGAATTTCCATGGGCTACATAAAAGAAATAAAAGGGATATTGTGTTCAACGAAATACATACAAAGGATAACTGAAACGGAAGACTACTTTCACCAGTCATTTCAGGTTCCAAGTTCATAATGGCCTATGAAAAAGAAAGGAAATGTTTCAGTTAGATGTAAAAATTCCCTTAGTTATTATGTTTGAACTAGTTTCATACATTTCTAATGAGAAAAGGATTGTGTGGGATTTCTGCATATAGGACCACAGAAAAGAGAGATACTCCTACACCTGCGATAACCCCACCAATAGAGATGAGTTGATTATCAGCAAATAGAAAAAAGTCAGGAGTAAACAGAGTGTTGCAAACCCATCCTAGACTGAGCATCCAACGGGATAAGTGATCCTACTTAAACCATCAGAACTAAGTGGAGAAGAAAGTAGAGAATTATGGAACAGAAGACCCTGAAAATAACTCGGCTCAGTATTCGCTCGGCATTTTAACGTGCTGGCTTGGTCTCAAACACGAGACTGCACCCAGTGACACCAGTGTCCCCATTCACGCAGTCTTGCACAAATAAAGAATATAGGGCTGAGATCAGTAAGTGCCGAATCAAAAGTCTCCTCAATAACAATGATCAAGTGCTTCACGGTTAGATCCTGCCTTTACCATACAAAGTTTTAAAATAGAACTGTTTCAGAATCCCACCTGCCCGCTCCCCCAAAAAGCCTTATTTGAAGTTATATAGTTTTTAAAACATTTTTAAGAACTCTTCTTCATCTGTTCAGAAATAAAATGTCAATGCTTCAACATCATCCCTTTCTTTCCACTAAATTCTGAATACTTGTACACGTTAAGGTATGCACATACACTCAGTTTCAACAAATAAGCCAGATGTCTTCAGGAAAGAAAGCATCCTTCATTGTATTCCCTACATGCAAAAATGGGGAAAAAAGTGTAAAAAAAATAAAATTTCAAACCATTCTTTTTCTATGTTCTAACTAGCTGAACTGTTAAACACCGCCCTGCACCCGAAACTCTCTGTACATACATCACCGCCTTAACCTTGCTGTTGGAATCTCATCCTTCACAGTTTGTAGCTTTTTATTAAAGTTAACAATATAACCATTATATGGGGGGTTGTTTGCTTTTAGCAGAAAGCCAAACGTGCCCGTGTTTAATTAGCTTTGACTGTAAATGGTTGCAAGTAGACTGTGAAGTGCTCATTGTGGGGAGTGTGGGGCGGGAAGATGGCAGGGTCACTTCTGCCACCGTTATTGTTTGTCTGGGGACACCTTTCCGCAAGACTAGATCCAACGTGACAGGGTGGCTGGCGTGACATCTGTATCACCACAGCAGGAAAAACACAGGAATTCATTGGTAAATGTAACCTTGAAACATGTAATAATAATAAGTGGTCCTCCCTTCCCTGCATATTTCTTATTATGATCCAAAAGATCCAAATCTTTTTCATTAATTTAATAATTTGCATGTACTCTACGTTCTGCACATTCTGAGTTGGACAAATAACTTCTTTTTTAGCTTTCTAGAAACTCTTTTTTTCCCCCCCTCCACTATTTTTATGTTACGGTGAAAATAAAATGCCAGCATTTGATCACATCATGCATTTTGCTTTGGTTCTCAGTTTCTTAAAAAGTATTCAATCTGACTTAACGCAGCAATCAGAAAATGAAATTTTTTATTTATTTATTTATTTTATTTTTAATGAGCAAATAACTTAGTGAAATAGATGAATCTGCTAAAACATGCAAGTGTCACTGAATCTGCCTGTCGGTTCGGTACTTCTCCTTCCAGGGCAGTATCTTTTTATTTTAATGCTATGAAGAGGTTTGCAGCATGAAGGGAAGATGGAGATAATATATTTTCCTATTCCATCCTCCATAAAATAATGTCTTTTGGTAGCCTTGGCCATTGTCACACCTTCACCCTGGCCCTGGAACTCTAAGCTTCCCATAGCAACACAAGTGACAGATCAACAAAGTCATGGGTTTCAGTGTGGTTCATTAGTTGGTCATAAATAACTTCTCACACACACAACTTCAGAAAAACTAATTTAAGTGAGGAAACTGAAGGACACACGGACCAAAAAACACATCTCGAAACAAGAAAAGGTTTAGACTTCTGAGGAGAAATTTGGTTCATCTTTCAAACACGGTGCTTCATAAAGCTTCACAAAAAAATCTTAGGATACAGGAAAAAACCCATTCTTCAAAAAGAAACTTTGAAAGTTCATTTTTTTTTTCTTTCTTTAAAATATTTCTCCAAGTTAAGGCAAAATGGTCATTTACAGGTGATTGTGCCCACACTTCAGCCTCTTCCTTTGTAAACCAGCCAAACCCAGAGAGCTAAAAAGTGATGGGTGTCCCCTGTCTCCAGCTACAAACTGGCTGGAGAGGTTTTATTTCAGCTTTCAGAGAGGCCACAAAACATCACAGGCTGCAAGCAGAAACCAACTGAGCAAAATTTCTTCAACAGCCAAAGCTTTGCAAGCTCAAAGCAGATTAAAGTGAAGTGTTATCACAGAAACTTCGAAAATCTAAATTCTTAACTACCATCTACAGGGTTCATTACCGTTAATAGTGAGTTTTATTCCATTGTTCCACTAAACAATGGGATAACCTTCTATGGAAGGTTACATGAGATCAATAGCAAGAACAGTATTCAAGGTAGGAGGAGAAATTAGTAGGAAACCTCTTCAACTGAGTTAAACAATTTGACTAAAATATGAAAGATATGGAGATCTATTTAAGACCCAATAACTAGTCCCACTCGTCTGTGAATGTTACTCCCTAAAATCTTCAGTGAATTAAACATGGTACTAGCGAGGATAAAACAGCATATGTGACATTCCTCCTCTTCCTGAAATTTATATTTTGTTTCCTTCATGTATTTCAAAAGAATTATTTTCTATTGAAAAATTTATGCTTCTCTAGTTCAGATACACTTATGAATACAGTTTTATTCGATATGCCCATTTTTAAGACTGTTCAGTTGATCTCTAATAAATAAATAAGAAATTTATCACTAGAATTTCTTATTCCATTTACTATAAAAAAAAATATAATTCCTTACAGTTTAAGCTATAAAATAAATAAATGAATGAAGGATCCATGTTTAAAATACATAAATTAATTTTTTAGGTTAAAATATTACAGACAAATTTTGCCTGTACAATCATAATTTCTAAACGTGGGTGTCTGTTATATGTAATGTAAAAATAAGCAAAACAGTATTTTGAACAGGTGGACCTTTAAAAAAAAAAAAGATTCCTAATTATTCTTCTACTGTTCAAATGATTTCAATTTTGCATCTCAGCAGATCCACATACACCAGAAACAGGTGTTCATCAAAGAGATGATAAAGAGATAGTGGGCTTGGAACCTCGCCTGCGTGGTGGAATGACAGAGAAATGAGAAAAACCCTGCTAAACATCTCTCCCCACTTCAGAAGGAGATTACACCTTCTTAAAAAGGCAAAACACGCAGTTCAATTACTTATTGTCTTGGCATGTGGTTGTGATGAAAGGAGGAGTCTTAAACATCAATAGAGCTAAACTAACTTCCCAGATGGGCTTCAGAAGAGGGAAACCTTCTGCGATCCACCTGCACATAAAGCAACTTACTTCTATTTGAAATAAAATAAATGTTTCCCCACCCGTTCATTCAAATCAGGCCTTTATCTTAAACGGCTCTTGGATATGAACCTCCTTTTCCTCTCACCTACCCAAAAAGAAAAAAAAAAAAGAAGAAAATCTTGTAGAAATAAAAAGTTATTGTCTGCAGGATTACCCCAATGAATCTATCTCTGTTGCTCCATCTGGTTAGCGTCTAAGCCGCGCTGTAATAGTCACTGTAAATCTATTTTTCATTTTATCTAAAAGATAACAAAAAGCCATTATATCACTGAAAATACTAACAAACGCAAGATGCAAAGTGGTGGATTGAGCAAATCCCCATATGCACACCTTCTAATGCTTCACCAGAACACACTCCCTACTTACTTGCAGTGAAATTGCTCTGAAGAACCCAAATTACTGTCCTAAGTGGAGCAAAGTTATTACTAATGTGTTCTGCAGATAGAAGCAGAGCGATGGTGTACATCGACACATAGATCACAAGTGAAACGTGTGTGTGTGGAACCAAACCCAAAAGAAATTACCAAAAGCTCTAAGAGTTTTGTGGTTATAAATTCATAGCCAAGTTATCAAAATACACACTGAGGTTGTGGCAGAGCTATCGATACGAGAGACAGGAAAGAAAAACTTTCCTCTTTTTCCCCTGGAGTCCGAATTTGTCCCGATGGCTGTTCTTATTTGAATACCCAACACTCTGGACATTGCTCAAATCGTGATTTTATAGATCACAAAGGGAAAACGTAGAACGGCAGGAAAATTCTCACAGGGACAGAGCCAGGGAGAAAATGATGCTTCTGTTTAACTGGATGGTTCATCGAGAACTCTCTGGTTCAGTACTAAAGTCCTGGAGTTCAATGTATGCAGCAGTACCCTGCTATTGCCAGATGACCTTATACGATATTACTATTTCAAGACCCCAGCAAGAAAAAAAAAAGGAAACAAATTAAAGGCAATGCTGAAAACTAAAGCCAATTTCTCTGTTGATTCGTTATCGGTTACTTATTATAGGATACTTTCTGCCTTGTCAAAATTGGCCACTAGAAACCAAATCTTCACAACACAAAGCAGGATCTATAAGAAATGACAGACATGGGTTAAACTAAATCCCCTTTTTTTTTTGCATACAGAGACTTAATCATTACCACAATTGACACATTAGACAGAAAAACTAGCTCAAATCTTAGATTCCAAGCTAATACAGCCTGAAATCAGTGAATGTGAAAACTATCCAGGGGTGAAAAGAAGGACCGTGTTTTCTGCTATAGGCAGTCACTCTAACACAACCCCCTCGAACTCTAGTGCAGGTGGCAGGAATGTTTTACTCTCTGGTTTTGGGCTTATCTCCATTAACCGCAGCTCCACGTTAACAAGGAGGCTGGCAATAATCAATGAGATTCAGGCCTCATGCTCCAGACAAGATGCCAACACAGCCCTCAGTCGGGCAAAATTTGGATGCCCTTGATTTAAGCCTCCTAAGCCTCTACAGTTCCAGTTCAGGAGATTAATATAATTCCCACAGCTCATACTTCTCAGAAGATATTTTTTGTTTGACGCTCACTATATTATTAATACAACTATACAAACCCCAACTTGTCTTGGTTCTCGCTGGTTCAGAGAATGAAATACACTTTTGCATGACTCTCACCAAGCAGAACCCAGGCAATGCCAACAATATATTCCTGCTTAATAACTTGACTCCTAAGCGCTATAATTTCACAGGTAGTACATTTGGGTCCGCCTTCATGGAGAAAATGTGCAGGTTTCTCTCTCTGCCATCAGTTTATAAAGGAGTATGGCACTTCTACCACATCCAGCTGCTGCTCAGGACAGACCGGCTGGTTGGCCTTTACTGGTATCAACAGTCATGTGTTAGATGCTTATTATCCAGCTCCTTTCTCCTTTGATTTTCATATTAATATGAACACCTTTCTTAAGCAGCTTCCCCGTGATTTTTGTAGCTTTTCATACTGTCATCCAAAACTGTTTGGGCTAAGAGGGTTTTCTAATTGACATGGTAGGACATGGTGCTGGGTACGACACTCCTCGCTGCCTCTGCTTGGTGACTTTCCTACTCCTCACCACCCATCCCAGTCTTCAAACAGGCTGGCCCTTGGACAGCATCAAGTTGATATGAAAAAAAAATAAAAATCAATAAAAATTACACAACTCCTGCTTTTTAAAGAGCTCGAATAGTGCTTTTAATCAGCAGAAAGTAAGAGCAATGAACATAATTGTGTAATAAATATCAGAGTAACAGATTTGGAACACTACTCCTCCGGTGCATAAATCAGTAAAAACCCAGAGGTAGCATTGGGCATTTGAAAAGGTGTCACAGAATACCGGCTGAATATGAACCCAGCTTTAATAAAGTTTGCTGATTAGTACTTTTGTATTAATAGAAAACTGCAAACAGCCTCCGAGTAGGAATTTGCAAAGATTGCTGGCACTTCAAATACCGCGACACAGTGAAGCGAGAGTTTGGCTTAATCCTACTGAGTAAACAGCTCCTGATCTACAAAATAAGTGAGCCTTACACTCAGCAGTTTGAACTTGAAAATATTCCCAGTTCCAGCTTATGACTGAGGTGATTGAGAGTCACCCAATTAAAATTAATATCCAAGGAGATGCCAGGTCTCCTAATCAGCTGGGGAGACGCAGCGGCCAGGATGCTGTTCTTGCTCACGCACCCTGCCAGGTTTCTCCGACAAACCCTGATGGATAAACACCCTTCCCAGCTCATCATTGCTTTCCAAAAAATTGCGCTTCTCCACACCATAGGAAATGAAAAATGCTATTTAGGTGTATTACCGAGTAGTTTTGAAAGTACTTTTCTCGCTTCGCACACGATGGCACAAAAGGCTACGACCATCATGGAAAGTTTGAAGTAAATTTAACTGACATTTCACTTCAGCACCTTTAAAACAATCCACTGGAAAGCTTCATAACAAGCGCTCTGCTCTCAGTCACCTGTCACTCCTTGTTTTAATCAAATGGAATAAGTAGAATTATTTTTGAAGAAAAAAAGAGCACTAACAACCTCACGCCTGCTGACAACTGCAGCAGTTATGAAGTGGTTTAGAAAACCCCAGCCTACAGCCAGATGTGCTGCCGCCACCAGATGTCTTTATTTGCCAAGTCTCTATCAGTCTTTTTGCCCTGGGCATTCTCCTCAGGTTGGTTGTTTTTTCCACAGATCAGATTAAAAAAAAAAAAAAAAAAAAAAAAAAAATCTTCTCTTTGTGAAAATGGAACTTTTAAATTTTCTGTAAATATTTTTCAGCCTAACAGAGGAAAACCACCAGTCTGTGCCCGTTTCCAGTTTTCTGTGATTTACTGGTTTGGCAGCCTATCAACTGCCTTGTTTCAAGCTTCATCTATCTGATAAAATCTCCTCATTTCTTTGGATGAATGATGATCTGAAGAGCCCACTTCTGGGTTTTTCAAAACTAGCTCAATTTCCTGCTATTTTTAGGAGCCCAAAGTGCTGCACAAATGTTTCATGCTGCCAGGGACATCCCTTTGCCCGTGGAGGAGCTGCTCAGAAGACCAGCAGAAAGAAGAAACGAGGAAAGAATCAAGAGCAGGACCAACATGTGGAACCCTGGGGCAGGATGGGCTTGGAAGCCAGCTCCAAGTGTGGATCAACCTCCTTGGGCAATAGTAGAGGTGTGGAAGCAGATGGAGAGACACAATTGTTCTCTTCTTTTGAGGAGATGTAATGTTTTCTAAAAAGATTTAAAACTTGAGGAAGGAGATGAGGACACAAGAAGGGAACAAGGAATCTTGGGAGAACAAGTTCAGAGCATTCGCTGGAGTTCCATCTTCACAGAATTAACCAGATCGACAGGTGTAGGAAGGAATTTTGTTATCAAAGTTCTAAGAGCTTCATCATTCCAGTGACTTTTATGAGCACTTTGAGAAATCAGGCTCCAGATTTCATAGATTCTTCCTTTGTGCAGTAATTAGACATTTTAACTCTTTTATCTCTATATTAAGTTACTTTATCCTTCTCTTGCAGCATCTTGTTGCTCAAAGTTGCACGAAACTTATGGCAAAATAAAAGGATATGGGAAACAGCTTTAACCTTGATTAACCTCAAATTTTGGCCTTCGGTTTTAATGCACCAACTTTCATGTTTGCCCTTTACAGCACACCATTTCCCACAGGTCGGTGCAGATTTTAACACCAGAACGCAGAGCCCCAGCACTAACTGGGAAGTTAACTGTGCCACTGGAAACCAGTCTGACCTGCTGGGAAGTGGTCATGCCACCCAGGACACCAGAGTGATTGGTGCAAGAACCTTCTCCACTGAAGATGCTAAACAGCTTCCTTGCCTTATTTCACCCTACTGAACCTCTAACGAAGCGCTGCAATTTTAACTATCAACATACTTCTATTATTGCTTTATGATTCTCCTTTCTCGTTGTTGCAAACAACGTCAATTAACTCCACAAACTGATTTAGGAGATAATTATTCTTCAAGAAGTGGCACAAGTTGCACGGTATTTTATTAATCCATGGGAAATTTCAGTGCCATGTTGTCAAAAAACGTACATTTGTTTTTAAAATAATGTATACATTTGGAAATAATTCCATAACTTTAATAGAAAGAACACTTTTACCTCCTGTGTTAGTACCATATATGCTATTTAGCTTTGATAAAAAAAAAGCTTCCTGTAATTTTGCTGCTGCTTAAAAGAAAGCATTATTTATCAGGACCTTAATTACACACACTTTTAACCTTACAATGGCAAGGGTCAATTAATTTTACCCTACAGCTTACAGGATCCATCCTAGTTAAATAAATAAAATGGAATGGAAAAAAAAAAAAAATCATGGAGCTGATCTGAAAAGGGAAATAACAGTATAGCCTCATAGGGCCAATAAAATGACAGCTAATCCTTCTGGGAATCCAAATGGCAATAAAGTGAAAGTGAGTACAGATTAACACATTGTAAATCCACTTACTACCAGCAATGTTTACACAAGGATTTGCCATTGCCTGTTACCATTTCATCAGCCTTTAATTGCACAGTTTGCCAAGATTTTACTGAAGAGGTCACATCTACTTCTGACAAATATCATTTCGCTCCTTAAAGACACAAAACGTGCTTAAATAAAGGGCAAAAATCTGTATTGACACCTTATGGATGATGGAAAATGAGTGGGTTTCCAGGGTTTTGTACTGATGACTTAGTAGAATATGAACAAAATCCTGGAATATCTCAGGAAAGGCTTCAAGTGCAAATGATCCTGTCTGTTAATATTGCTGAATTAGAAATGCAGGGGAGTGCACTTTTCTGGTGCACTTTTAAAAAGCTATTTGCTCGAGTCCAAACCAGCTTTTTCCTCCCTGCTCACTTCTAACACAAATTGCACTCACATGGAGGCCAACAGCCAGCAAAAACATATTTCCATTTTAACGCCTTTAGATGATCAAAGCATCAGCTTAATATAATCAGCTCAAATCCATTTACCAGTGAGCCTACCACTGTGCCCAGGGACTGTTTTCCTTTCCAGCCCTATCTATTCTGGAACAGGTGCTATAATAGTAAATTAATTAGTCTGTGGAGATGCACCTTGTTCTCCATCTCCACAGGCCTCTTGTGGGTCAGGGCCTTGAGGAAAATGCCATCTGGGCAGAGTTTCCCCCAGAGAAACAATCAAAGCCTACAGATTGCAGACTACAGAGAAGGGTTCATATGACAATTAACCTTATTAGTCTTTTTTTTTTTCTTTTTTCTTTTTTTTCCTTAAAACAGTTGATAGTGTGTCAACACGTTGGCCCTATGAATAATCTGCTTCACAAAATCATCAGTGCAACCAACTCAAAGAAATTATTTCTATCTAAAAAAATCCTCTGAAGAAAATACAGATCATCTTGCACTGATAATATAAAGGTAAATACGCACTAAACAATAATTTTCATATCTACAAAGGTCTCACACAACAGTTCTAGAACACTTAAAACTTTCGCATACTTTGAAAGATTGGCAGCTTTTGCCGTGACAATTTTTACCAACCCAGAGGCATTTGTGCTATTAATCATATGCATTCTCTGTTTTCCCCACCACAGTTTTGCCAAATATCCATTTATCAACAAAATCAGAACTAAATTCAACCCATTTCACAAAAGATAAGAACATTCATTCTGATAAACGTGGTGGGCGTTTAACAGTTAACTTCAGGCCCTAAAACCTAGGGCTGAATTTTAGATTTTTAGATTTGGGGAATTGTTTTCACAAACAACATTGTACAACAACTGAGAGTTTAGAAGCCTCAAATGGAACGTTGAGAGAAAAGCAAAGTCTCTGCACAATCAAACTCTTTGCATATTTTCACTGTAAGTTTGGCAAAGAGCAGAAATTAAGGCGACAAAGCAAAAAGAGCATCAAGAAGTTGAACATTTCAGACCATTAAGAAAATACAAAGTACATGTAAATTTATAAATACACGGTAACAAAAATAATATTCCTAATGCACGACTTCAGTGAATAACGTCTTCAAACATATTTTAGTTGGATAAAAAAAATACTGAATTTACATCATAATAAGAAACAAAGCCAAGTGATTAGTTCCTAAAATGTTTTGATGACTGACTCTCTGCTCGTGAATCACTTGAATTCCTCTTATATTTATTCTTGTTCAACTTTCAAAATCATTTTTATAGACAGACTTTTATTCAGTTTGCTGTGTTTAATATTTGAAAAATGTGCTATTTTGGTGGAGTACATAGGTCAGACGGTTTCTTCTTGTTCCTTCCTGATTGAGGTTTTTTAGTGTGAAAATGAGATTCAAATGAGATTCCATCTAGACATTTATTTTTTACATTTTTTTGGAAAAAAATTAAATTCAATATTTTTTCAAGGATTTGTGCAAGGAAAATTTATTTGTTAACATGAAAAGCGTAGGGGAGGGGAAGCCAAAGCAGACATTAGCTGGAAAATAATTTAAGTATTCACTAATCTGTAACAAGTACTATTAACAAATATATATTAGTGTGCCTGACTATTTAAACTACCTTGAAATAAAAAAGTTCCTTTTTTACAGCAAAAAGATGACTTAGAATAAGCCAAAGTTCAGAAAACCATTTACTAGCAGAATTCTTTCAAGTACTACCTGAACTGCCTGTGTGTAACAGCAGTTATCTGCCACGCTGTGGAATTACTCTTTTCATTGTTCGTACTCCCATAACTTTGGAAAAGTTAATAAAATGTTTATCCTTCAGTTTAAGGATTTCTGAAGTTTTCCCTATTTTTCCCATGGGGACAGGTGGGCAGTTGAAATTGAATTTGGATGCTCAATTGAGTTGGATGCTGATCTGGACAGTGGAAAAACACCTATGGCTAGCTTCAATACAAAAGCAGAACGGCACCCTAATTAACCAAGCGAAATTAGTACATTTTGTGATGGAAGAAGTGTCACCCGTCACTGCCAGAACCCCTCCCTCTGTGGGTGCTGAGCTGAAGGAGGCAGCAGATTGAGAGGAGACAGAGCAGGGGAACTCAATGAAGAGAAGACACTGTGTGCACTCATCGAAACAGCTGAAAAAATGAGCTATGCAGGATTCCTGTATTCAAGGAAGCAAGTGGAAGAGACGAGATGCACTAAAGCCCTCAAGCAGTGCCTCCAGGAAAACACACAAGTCCCCCTCCCTTTTATCATCTCCCCCAACCACAAAAACAACAAAATAAATGACACTACTTGTCACTAATTTTTTTTTCTATTTTTTTTTTTCAGATCAGCAGAAAAAACACGTTCAGAAGATAATAATAAGTCTCATTCTGACACACGTGATCGTAATGTGCTGGAATGACAACTTGCACTCCACAAGTGATGTTTAGCACATCAGTATCACGGAACTCAGGTAGTACCACCCACAGACTCACCTCATTTTTTTGTAGGTGTCAGCACCTTCCCCATCCTCTGCCTCTGAGCAGATAAAAACCTGCTATACCCACTGCAGGCACTCCTGCAGTGATGGGACTTCTCAGATAAACCCTTCTCAAGGAAACGGGAAAGAAAGAACAGTGACAGCTTGTCAGATCTCCAGCACGGTCATGCTGACAAACAGAACTGGTGAGTCTTAGAGGCCTGAACCCCAAGGAAATCTGAAAGTATTGGGGCCAAGGAGGACATTTCAGTTATTTAGTACTTTTGTGATATCCCCATTTAGGCATTTTCCTGCTTTGGCAGGGGGTTGGACTAGAAGATCTCCAAAGGTCCCTTCCACCTTCAAACCTGAAATTGTGCCTGTAACTCTCATAAAGCTGTATCTGAAGTCTTAGAGGTTTTAATGAAAATGAAGCTAAAATAGTTTTGAAAAGTAGCCATTTCAATTTTCTAATTCTATCGCTGCTGGGGAAACCTATGGCTGAAACTTATATTTTCAGAATAAATACACGAGAACAACTCTGGTTTCCAGCATTCAGAGCCTATAAAACTGAGAAATTACTGCCTTTGGAAGGTTTGTCTACACAGACAACACAAATCCCAGCATTAGCTGCTTTTCTACTTAAAGTTGTGAGTAGTGTTAGAAGTAGGAATTTCAGAAGACACTGCTAAAACCAGTAACAGATTTCTACAACTACACAGGTCACCCAAGACAGCTGTGAAGAAACTCAAACATGGAACTGCTGAGTTGGATCCTAGTTTTCGACTCAGAGCTCAACTACCACTAAAAAGGCAAATAATATTAGGAATTACCAGCACATGAGTTCAGAGTATGAAACATAATTATGCTGCCACATAAATCTAGTATTACCCACAGCTTGACCACCTTTCTCAGAAGATGTGGATGGAGGAACAGAGGAGGACACTGCAGATGAGCAGGGCTATAAAGCAGGTCCTGTCTGGAATATCTCAACTTCCCTGGGGTTGGTGTGGTCATCAATCTCAGGGAGGAGGGAATTATTAGTCACCATTTCTCACAACACAAAAAAGCAATGGGGCCTTTAATGAAATTATCAGGCAGCAGCTTTTAAACATACAAAGGATGTACGTTATCAATCAAATTATACAACTAATCACCACAAACAACTTCTGATTTTCAAAAGGGAAAAGTGACTCAATGATACATGTGAGAAGAGTCTCTACTGTCAGACACAACCATCTGGATCCAATGCCCAAGCCCCTTTTTGCTCCAAGGAGAACATCATGGAAAGAGTCATATCTCACCCAGTTGTTTTACTCTTTTCCTGTATTTAGGGCTATATGGGAACACGATGCTGGGCTACACAGAGCTTCTGTCTGACCTGTTTCATTACCAACTATGTTACCTACATGCAGTAGGTTAACCCTGCCTCTTTGTCTCTCTTCTCCTTGCTCCTCCCTCTCTCTCAGCTCTTGAGCAGTAGTTGTTATCCCTTCTCAACCATGGTTTCCCAGAGGCACCCTCACCATCCCCCAGCGATGGCTCTTTTTTTGGAGCCACCTCTACTCAACTTGGGGCAGCTCCTGGCTTCTTCTCACAGGGGCTGCATCTCCCCCACCCAGCCTCACTACCTAAACCAAACACAAGATGTGTCTCCTTATACCACAAGGATGATGAGAAGATACTTCTACAGACGCCAGGAATATGACCCAGATGCATGAAGAGAAGGGAGGTGCTCACAAGGGTCTGACGATCTCCCCACACACATTCGTTGGGGGAGAAGGTAAAAGACATGCTCTCCTGGAGATGTTCTAGAGGAGTTTCTCTCCCCCTCCCCACCAGTAAGACCAGAAGCCAAGGGACATCAGTGTCACTAGGCTAAACCTAATCCTCAGGAGTAACCCTGGACACATCATCCCTCTCTATAATGCTGGGAATATTTTGAATGAAAGGAACGTCTGAGTGCAAGGTTTTAGGAGATATGCAAAGTAATGTTCTGTGCCCTTAACACTCAGGGCAAAATATTAGCTCTTTCTTAATATGATGTTAAAACTAACAGCATGTTCTCCATAAAGCTGCTAATCAGCTCAGTATTTGCTAAAAATGAGGCAATTTTCCCAAAGCCAGCAACTTCTAAACTCAGAGTGGCAACAGGGTTATTGAAAGGCCTGGGCGTACAATTCAATCACTTTATCACCTTAAAAGCAGAGGTAAAACCCAGCATTCCCTCCATCTCTGTAGTGAATTATGACTAATTTGTTTTTTTTTTTTTTTAAAAAAAAAGTTTGCACGATGAAGAAAATCTTCATATTATAATTAAAAAAAAAAAGAGAGATCTGAACCACTGACAGAAAGTAGGAAAATTTCTGTGTGCTATTCCTCCATTGCATAATTCCGTTTCTCTAATTTCACACATATTTAGCATCTTGTCTAGAGGGCATTAGTGTGTTTGGTGATGAGATGAAGGCAGCCTTATGCAGGCCTGGCAAGAGCTCCCTGTCACCAGTCCTCCTGGGTCCGGAGATCAGCGCTCTTAAAATACAAGGATTTGATAGAGTTAACACCATCCCCTCGAGCAGATGGTTTAGAACATTCTGTCAAGGCTGCCACCGATTACTGCAAACAGCTTTCTCCTTACACTGATAGCCCCTCTGGGAGCCCAGCCAAGCACGGGCTGACCCCCACGCCAAGGGGCAAATGTGCTGCCGGAGCGGGGAGGATGCAGGAGCATCTCCCAAATGGCCAGCGCTACCTCCCTGCTGCAGCTCCACAACCAGCCCTTGCTCGGAATGGCACTAACAGGTTTGAGTTTGTTCTGTTTTATGCAGAGACCATTAAATACCGGTTTTTTTCTTAAAAAAAAAAAAAAAAAAAAAAAAAAAAAAAGTTTAAGTTGTCAGACCTCGGGTTTGGGCAGGGCTGTCACTCCCTTCATAGCTTCAGCTGTTCCGCCTACCTACTTGGGAGCAGAACACCCTCTGCAGCCACAGACTAGTCTGAACATATGAAATATGAGCTTATGTATTACATATTCATTAGCAACATTCTCTGCACTTCCTGAATAGATATGAGTCAGACTGGAATCACAGTTAACTCCACGGCAAAAAGCTTCTATAAGCTCCTTCCAGTTTCTTACTAAAGTAATGTCTTAACACATGAGCTTTGTATTACTCAAAATAACAATAACTTATTTAGTTCAATGCCCATAAACACCACCTGACCTTTATGGATTTTCTACTGCAGGTCTTTCTCAGCACTGTAAATCAGATCTAAATTTTTAAGTCTCTACTTTTCTTCTAGGAGAAGCTTGAAGCTTCAGAGTTACCAAGGCTGCTCTTCTGTCCCAAGCTGGGTATCTAACATTGCAATATACACCAGTAATAGGAGGGAAGTCAAATTTATCTTTCCAGTTGAGAGTCATTCTGCAAAGCAATTAACTGCTTTAAGAAGGATTAATAAACACTTGGAATTCAGATGAGGAACAGGTCTGAAAAACAGAAAAATGGTCACCAACTTTTTGTTCCATCCCTCACACAGCACAGTCAGCACAGAGAAAACCAAGAGGCTTCCCGGCTCCGGCAGAGTTTGTATCAGGGCCAGCAGACACGTTCCCATGCAGCCACCAGCAGCTCAGCTCCCATTGTGGTGGTCACATCTACTTCTTCATCCCAGTTACAAGCTCACTGCAGGCAATGCTGGTCTCCAACACACATCTTGGAGCCTCCTTAATACAAGATCCTCAGGAGACTCCAGTGGCACCTGTGACCTTTCAGGAGCAGAGCAGGTCCCAAGCATCAAGGGTGAGGAGCAGTCCATGTGGACTGAGATGTCCCAGCAGCAACATACAAGGGAGTCACTGCTGGCTTCCCCAAAGCAAAAGAAACAGCAAAGAAAGACCCTTGGCTCTCCTGAGAAATCCCACATCCAAGAAACACAGACGGGTTCTGAACCCACATCTTACGATAAAGAGGAAAAGGGATAAAGGAGGGATTTTTTTTTTATTTATTTTATTTTTTCCCCTAAGAACTGGAACTTTTTTCCCCATCTCCTTCTTGGTCTGCACCAACATTAGAACAAGACAAGTGAAACCCAAACATTAACAAAACAGGCATAAAACCCCTCACATCTTATGCGGAGCCACACAAACAACAGTACAGCTTTTGCTTCCTCTGTTGTTTTTGGTTTTTTTTGGTTTTTTTTAATATGCACTGATTGTACACTTGGAACCAAAACCAATGCCCAAAAAATTCTCTCTTTGGTGACAGTCCAACAGCTTCACTTGACATCCTCAGACTGAGTCCAGTAGGTAAATATCCACCAAAAGACAAGGGAATATAAGTGAATTCCTCTTCGGCAACCCAGGGGGAGACCAGTGGCAGGAAGGCCGAGCACGCTGGGCTGTTAGCAGAGGAACTGTGGAATTTAGGATCTTTATCCCTAAAGAAATTTGTTATATCATCAATTTCATTTTAGCATTTCCAGGGAAAAATGCATTCATTCGGCCTGGTTCAAGTTTACATTCTGAACTGCAAGGATTTGGACTAGAGCCTCCCTCTTTCCTGAGCCAGGAACACAGGTTTGATAGGAAGGGAACCAAATCAAAGGAATCAAAGGGAAGACCCTCACAGTGTCACCAACCAGACTCTGAGCTCTGCTGTGACACGTACAAACCCAACCACCAGTAGAAATATCATTAAACTAGAAGCTGCTTACAGCAGTATTTCAACAATTCTATTTGTTACATCACGTCTGCCAAAAACGTATTCAACTTTTAGCCTGAATAAAAATATTGCATTTTTGTGCATAAAGATAAATTTCAGAAATCCAACAAGGCTACATTTTTTTTTCTAGGCACTTGGCACCTCTACACTTTGAGGCGCTTTATTAGAGGACCATTTCCGGGGGTAAGAAGAGGCCGGCTGGTGTCGTAGCCTGGGAGAAGGCGCTTTCCCCCTGTGAGCAGGGTGGGTGACAAGTTCCACAGCAACACCTGCTGGTAAATCTACGGAGGAGAACATCTCACCAGTCCCTGCAGAAACAGCATTTCGCTGGAGAAGTAATAGCATCATCATCACTGGGGTCCCTATCCTGCAAAGCCTTCCTCCCAGAGCCTTCCTCCTCACCCCCGAGCTCCGTAACGCCCTGGGGTTGTGTAAGGAGATTAAAATGAGAAATAGAAACAAGGACAAAAAGGAGCTTAGAAGAGGAAATATATACAGGAGGAGACAGGGCTATAAGCAGGGCCACAGCAGCAACGCTCCTGACAAGTCTACTAATAAATGGTTGTAGGATCAGACCTCATTATTTTAATTTGTAATTAAAAACAAAGAAAAAAAAAAAAAGAGGCTGTTAGGCTGTTTTTCAGTCCCATTAGCTGGGACAACAGCTTTTGTTACAAAGGGTTACTGCCTCTTCCCCATGACACACTCTTTCTGTGACGCTCAGAACACCGTGCTATTGAGGGTCTTTTTTTTTCCTTGGAATTATTTTCTTTTTTTTTTGGAAAATAAGAAAAAATTAACAAAGTAAAATTTGTTGCCCTTGCCCCAAGGCAGCACCGTGGGTGTTCTGCCTCTGGGCTGTCACATTTTCCATGCTCATTTCTGCAGGTGCTAAATACATGCTGACAACAACATATGTTACCAGTCTTAAATCTGTGCCGGGTTTGGGGTTTTTTTAACCTTGTAATTAGAGCACTCCTGGCTTGGGAAAAATAAAACAATCAACACAAACCAGGTGAAAGCTGATTCTGCCCAGGGTATTTAACATTCACTTACATTTTCATTCTCCCTCTCTCTCCCTTGTGATTTGGGTATTTCCCCGATGATGCACAAGAAGAAAAGGCAGGGGGGTAGAGAGGGAAAAGAAAGGATGCTATCTTCCAAATAGTAGTTATTTTTAAATAATATCAAATAAATTCAGCAGTAACAGCAGACAGAACAAGCACTGGTTCTCTCTGGAATCACCCTTTTCCCCGTCGTGTCTCCTTGCTTGGATTTCTGAGCTCTCTTTTTGTTTATTTCTGTCTCTTATTTTAATCTCCTTAGTCCTGCCAAGCGTGTTATATGTGGTCTCCAAAGGAGCGCTTCCTATACACGCTGTTATACAATAGGACTCACCTATTCAGCTGTAGAAAAGTTGAACTTACCCTATTAATTATAGCATTATTAGTTTTGCCTGTTTAATGTATCACGCTATTATCCCTTGAAACCTACACACTGCTCTTCAGGGCAGCACAATATCAACAATCTACATATATACAGGAGCTAGGGGAAAACGCTATACTTGAGCACAATTTCTCAAGTTATGTTTTACGTGACTGTTCTGTTCAAGACACCTTTGGTCACCTGAAATCAAGATAGGTCATAAAATCAACTAGAAATCACTCTAGAAAATAAATCTGACTACCTGCAGATCAAAAAGGATGTGACACTATTAAAATCAAGCAGTACTATTTCATGTATGCTCGAACTACTACATGCTAAAAGAGTATGAAAAAATATGAAAGCTACAGAAAATGTATTTTCTCAGCCTGTTCTACAAATATGATGCAGTAGGTTTTAGTTATGTTATTTCAGTTTTAAGCAAGTTTGAAACATGAAGGCAAGAAAAGCACTCTCTCACTTCCTCTGCAAAATTTCAACTTTATTATAAAACTAGGGGCTCCTTCCTCGAGCATAAAAAATAATGAGAAAAACAAATCTTGTCCTCCTCGTGGTGCTGCTGGACTGGGCCCCAGCACAGACAGGCAGCTGCCTGCTCCC